>JABJVR010008586.1:0-10528 GCA_025773905.1 Chitala chitala | reverse complement strand
TTCAAAGTCACTTAAATCTCCTTTCTTCCCCATTCTGATGCTCGGTTTGCGCTTCAGCAAGTCATTTTCACCACATCTAGATGCCTAAATGCATTGAGTTGCTGCCCTGTGATTGGCTGATTAGCAATTTGTGTTAGCAAGCAATTGAACAGGTGTATCTAATAAAGTGGCCGGTGAGTGTATGTCAGACTCAGCCACTAAACACATATGCTGCACATCAATATTCAATCAGCCAAACAAAGGCTTAACTATAAATCATCTAATAATGATCAGCAAATTTTACATTGGAAACATTTTGCTCAATCTCAAAGGAAAATAAAAAAATTACCACATTTGTATGAAATTGAAACATTATGATGGGATCTTATGGGAAACAGGAAATAATTTTAGGAGCTCTGGGTTTTACTTCCAGTCTGTGAGTTTTAGCCAGGTTTTGATAACTTGGCTACTTTCACTAGAGTAAAGGTTATATAGATGTGTTTCAACTGTGACAGGTCTATGAAAAACTATATGAAAAACACATCTGTGGACCCTAATCAAGGCACACTGGTTCATCAATGTCCCTCCCATTCCAGCCACACTTGCCCTCCCAGCTTCCTATGTAGTGATGCTTTCACCTGTGTCTTGCTCTCAGCACGTTATTTAAACTGGAGCTTGCCATCGCTGCAGTGTGAAGTATTATTGTGCATGATGAGTTTTGGGCATCGGTTTTCCATTGTCTCTGTTATTATTCCTGCCTGCATTGCCAACCTCAGCACCACCTGTTCTCTTTGTATTTATCTTTTTTTTTCCCAATTAAATTTTATAGTACTTTGTTTATGCCAGAGGGAAATTATTTCTCTGCATTTAGCCCATCCCCTGGGGGGAGCAGTGGGCAGACATATGCAGCACCTAGGGAGCTAGCACTGAGTGTCTTGCTCAAGGACACACCTGGCTGTGCTGAGATTTGAAACATGACACTGCCATATCCCAGCCTGATGGTCTACCCATTGAGCCACCAGGCTGCTTTTGTAGTTGCTGTCTCGGATTGCCTCATTCAAAACCTTTTTAGCCTGTTTTTTACAATTTTGATTTTACGTAAGATGTGACAGTGATGTATGAGGCCACACATCAGAGTTATTTCTTCTTTTAAGACTTCATCTCTGACTGGCACAGAAGTTTCTCGCTTTCTTAGATATCTGGCCAAGAACCTTCATGCATAAATGATTTGGAGCAAGTTTCAGAACTGCAACTTCAAAGATGGAGAGCAAGAGATTTAAAGACACTCCTGTGAGTGTTAACTAGGAGGCAAGACAATGAGGTAAATCTGGGCTGGCACAAACCACATGTTTTAGTTCATAAACAGGCTGTTCCATAAAGCAATAAAGGAAAGGTAAGAGGCAGCTAGTCCAGAGACCCCCTTCAAACAGAGTCTGGATGTAACACACTGGATGTGACATATTGCAGAGTCTGTCCTATTCCTGGGGGCCATGCCCCAATCAGCACTCACACAAAGCTCATTAAGCTTCAGTTATTTTCAGACTGCCACAACCAGATTACTTTGTAAGGCATTCTTGTTCTATCTGAGTGTTGAGTTTCTAACCAGCTGTCTCATGTCCCAGTACCCATCCTGAAACTTCAGTCCAGTCCTCTTGCTGAGCCCCTTTGCACCCTTTGATGCTTCCTTCTCCTCACCTTGGACGTGCTTCACCGACCTCTCCGCCAAGGCTTTTTTAAATTGTGTTTTTGGATTTTCACAGTTGCTGTAATAAAAGCAGAGCTCTGCCTTTGAATGCCTTGGTCCTTGTAGCTATTCTGACATTGAACTGGTGCCTTGAATAGGTTCCTAACCGCTCCTTCCTTCTGTCTCTGTATCGCCTGATCTTTGTTATTGCTGTTTGCTTCATTTTAGTAAGATGCTCTTTGGAATCAAATGATCGATTGGTGACATTTTCTGCATAATTGTTGTTCCATTAATGTTGTTTTCCCACTTAATTTTATGTTTTGCTTACCTTTTTGGCGCAGACCAATCAAAACTAGACTAGTTCAGTTATTTAAATTACATTTTATTTCAGATGGTCATTTGTTTTAAAACCTACACTTAACACTTAAATGTTGAAATGTTTAACATCTAAATTCATACAGTATGTGCTGCACGGAGCAAACACAGTGGCAGACTGGCAGTAATGGGCAATTTGTGAGTTATCGCTTTCAGAAACCTGTCCTCAGTTTATAGTTGTGAATCTGCTGAATGTCAATAAGCTCACAAAAAGAATGAACAAACAGCCCCTGTTTTATAAACAAACCTCATTTTAAATGTTCTTCCATTATCGCAATTCAGAGAAGAGTTTTAAGCACAGGAGACGATCTGCAGCCTAAGTGCAGAGTTGTTCGAAGGTGGCTGACACCATAGTGTCATGCTGCCTGAAGATGGTTGACACCATAGTGTCATGCTGCCTGAAGATGGCTGACACCATAGTGTCATGCTGCCAGGCACATGGGTGTGACAGTCCCTGCAGCTCACAGCGAGATTCAAACACTTTCACAAGTCCATCCCAGGACAGTCACAATGATGAACTTGGACATGCCACTCAGACAGGACATGTGTACGTGCGACTCCTGGGTTTTCTGCTCAAGTCTGTGCATTTTTATGACAGCTGAACATATGAATAGATCTGAATGTGTGCTGTGGTGTGATGTAGCTGGGTGGGTGTGTAGGTTACCCTATTTGTGACTCCTCACTAGATGATTTCCTGCCGGCCCTTGAACTTGGGTTTTTATAGTCAAAGCACAACTTTGTACATATGAGAATATCTTTCTAGGATAATATATATGTTACTATTAGTGTGAAATTAGGCATTGTATAGAATACTGAAAATGGGACATCAAAGTATGAAATGTCTATATTTCACACATTTCCTAGGCTTTCTATGCAATGCAAAAAAACCTATACAGTACTTCTGTATAATGCCTAGGTGTTATATAGAATGTCTAGGGTAAGTATACGGCATATTAAAATATCACAGACATTTCATTCTTTTGCTAAAAATAATGGCTGGCCAAAAACTCCTGGCCGGTCTCCCAGCCTCTGCTACATATCCTCTCCAGATGATACAGAATGCAGCAGCACGTCTCATCTTCAGTGTTTCCAAATGGACACATGTCACCCCCCTACTCGACTACACTGGCTTCTGGTCCAGGCATGCATCAAATACAAGACCCTGATGCTGACGTACAAGGCCATCAATGGGACTGCTCCAGGCTACCTGCGGTCCAGAATCAAGAACTAAATCCCCTCCTGTTCTCTGCGGTCTGCCAATGGGAAGAGACTGGTTGCACCCCTCCTAAAAACTGGTAAACCTAGGCTCTTCTCCTCTCTGGCGCCTGTGTGGTGGAACGAACTACCTCCTGCTTTGAGGACTTCATCGTTGCTATCCACATTCCGCAACCAACTGAAGACACATCTCTTCAGGGAGCACTTTATCTGAATCTTTCCATGGTTTCATTCGCTAAGTTGTGGTAATGGAGTTGGCTGCTTGGTTGCAAATGTTTGTGTAGTTAATTCAGTTTTAGTTGCTTATGCTTTACTTGAATGACGTGACAATTGCCAGACTTAATCGGGTGCACTTTGATGATAGGACAGCACTTACTGTTAGTAGATTCTCTAATACTGTTTCCCCTATTTTGTGACATGCATGTGTACTATTATCCTTGTAAGTCGCTTTGGGGAAAAGCGTCTGCTAAATGAATAAGAATATAAATGTAAAAATGTAAAAACGTCATGCATTCTATAGATACTTAGGCATTCTACACTATGCCTGCTTTTCACGTGCAAACCCATTAAACAACTAAACAGTTTTGTACATTGTATGACACCCATTTTGTTTGCTTTGTTGCCATTAACATTTATACATAATTATTACATAATATAGTCATCACTTACAGCAGCTGCTGTTGTTCACATACGGTTTAGCTAGATTTACTAGATAGCTTTTTTCATTGACAATGAGAAATTTAGTTATAAAAGCAAAAAATGGAATAAAAGAAGGGGAAAATAATACATATAATAAAGACAGTTTGTATTATAAAGAATATAAGGAGTAGTTTTTTTTTAAAACTCTCAGCTCTATAATTGACAACTCTTGATTAAGTCCTCCACTTTCTCGCTCTACCAATCATGTTACATTGAAATCATGCTCGTCAAGGAGACAACGTCAGAACATCGTGAAAAATCAGGGTGGCATCAAAACAAAGCTGTGACGGAGAAGGAAGCTGAGGAAACGCAAACATAGTTAATGTCTGTTCTATCTAGTCTCTGCGCCCTGTGGTGGGTTGGCGCCCCACCCTGGGCCCTATGTGTTCTGGGATGGGCTCCAGGCTTCCCCGCAACCCTTAACAGGATGAAGCGGTTTAGAAGATGACTGAATGACTGACTGTATCTAGTCTCCAAGAGGGAATCTTAATTTGTAGTTTTTTTCATGTGAAGATTATTAACTTTCCTACAGCGATGAATTAACTTCACACTGTGCTGTATGTCAGTTTTCTAATGACAAAAGTAGAAAAATATGACTTGGCCACACAACATGCAGGTCTGATAGGACACTCACATACAGGGCTGCTCTTTTAAATCTATTTTATATTTTATTGTCTATTTGACCTATTTGACTTGTTCTGTACCATTAAGTCTGAGAAACTTGTCATATACTGTACTGTTTTGTTATATTGTTAAACCTGTCAACATAGCACACTTACACCTTGTCTGTTAAACCTGCTGTATACTTTAGTGACTGATAATCACATTTTCCATAATTTCTTATTCCTGTTAAACCAGTCTCACACCATACACTACTGTTAAATTTGGCAGCCTGCTGAAAATAGAATGCCACATAACACACCCTTTGATTGACCTTACTCTATTTCTTTTTGTCTTTAAGGCTTCAGCCCCAAGACGCACAGCCGGAACAACACAATCAATTCTCATTACAGACACCTGCAATCAATCCTTTTTCATTACCCGCATTATTTAAGCTTTACTCAAACTGCAGATCACTGTGAAATAGCAATTCTTTGGGTATTAGGGCCGTTTACACCTTCTCATAGTTTCTGTGTTTTTTTATTTATTTTTTTATTTTTTTTGTGTATCTATTTTGGACAGATTTTCTTGTTTTTCTCACTTTCTCATTTTAGTTTGAAGACATTCATTGCTGGATTGTGTACTGAGATTCTCTGATTGGCCTGAACAAACTCAAAGCTCTATGAGTGGATTCCTTGTTCTCTATGTTGAATTTGTTATAATACCATCCCTTCCTCCATGGACCCAAGGCAATGAGACCAGTTAGGTTTTAGTGCAGAGGCTTCAAAAAAAAAGTAAATGCAACAAACATAAAAAAACCCACAAAACTTCAAATGTGACAAAAAGGAAGTAGGGGCGTAAATGGGCACAATGCTGTACACAAAAAAGAAGATAAACAAGCACAGGAAAAAATGAGGGCAGACACAAAAGCAAACAGAATAGCCAGAGCAAACGGGAGAGACAGGCCAGAGAGACTTTATTCATACAATGGGCAAAAACACCAATATGACTTCAACAACAGGCAAAGTGAGAACACCAAGCCTACATAATGATGAAACAGAACACAGGTGCACACACTCACAATGGCTAATGAGGGAAGAACGAGACGAGACGGGGGATCGAGGGGGCGAAGGCGACACAGTGAGCTCCTTTATGCAAACCCTGACAAAAGCAGGTATGCACTTACGCTGATTGGTGAATGGGTTATATCACAGTTGATTTCAATAGATTAAATTTATACAGGAATCATAACAGGCGCGCGCACGCACACACACACACACACACAAATACACAAATGTATATACAGTACAGTAATAACATTGGATTATTCAGGATACATAACTCCTTAATCTATATTCTGTTTTGGAAAATATATATAAAAGAAAATATATGATAGAATCTAGTCACATATACTGTATTCTTTTGTTAAATGTATTACAGAGTGTACTGTTATATGGTATGCTTGTGCTAATAAACTTGTCGCAGACCATCTGGTCCTATCCATTACATTTTTGGTGGCTTATCACAATACATCATACATCATTCCCTTAAAGTCATTAAATTACCCCATGTTCTCTGGGTACACCTGCAGGATGGTTAATATCTTTGCTAAGTTACTGGGGACGTAATCATAGTGCTGTTCAATGTTACTAAAGGACCAGCAACACTGTGCTGCAAGTAACATACAAGTCAAGACCTGGAAACTTCATGCTGAGTAATTTAAAGCAAAACTGCAGTTCTTCACCTAGAAGTGAAAGCCAGGGATCGTGTTCACTTTATTAAGGTTTGTATGCTAAACTGATTTATGCAGAACACTATGTATAGCATACCTATAGGATGGTTTAATCGCTGAGTGAATAGAAGTCTGCACCTCTGTGAAACATATCTAAGTTGACTAGAATGTAATTATTTCCAAGGTGTGTGTGAATGATCCAGTTAAATGGCTTTGATGCTTCAAGCTACACCATGCTACAAAGAAAACGGTCAGTTTAGGTTTCATCACATCATAAAAATGGTATTCATTAAGTTAAAATGTCACAGTTTTAATCACACTGTATAAGTCAGAGGTTAACTCAGAGGTAAATTAATATGTGCAAACAGAGATTAAGGTTATCCAGGACATTTCTTGTGTTCAGTAGTGAACAATCAATGAGGTCAAAGACTGGGACAGTAGAAGTGCAAGCTTCATTATCAGCACCGAGAGAGCCTGCAGCGGCTGCCCAAAACTGACTTCCTGTCGTGACCAAGGTCAAGGAGAAATACTTTTCTTTTTTAGCGCGAGACAAGAATTCTGAACCAGTTTTACTCCACAGACCTGTAATATCTTTGTTAAATGCTGATCATTTAACCTATAAATAATTATTCTGTGAGCATCCCACCAAGACGAGAGGTGAAAGGAGCACTCAAACTACATGCATTGATTAACATCCAAAAATGCACATCCTGATTCTTTTTGTGTTGTAGCCAGTGACTTTAGCCACGCAATTCTGAGAACTATTCTTCCCAGACTGTATCATTAGGCATGCCTCCTGCACAATGTCAGATGCAAACACTGATAACTACTGCCACACAACAATAAAGGATGCCTGCCATTGTCTGCATCCAATAACTGGTGCATGAGCCTGTGATGGCAAACACAGCACAACGTAGGACAAAAGAGCCTCAAAAGAGTTACTGATCACAAAACAGTCTAACAGTGTAACGTGTTATTATGCCTGCTTCAAGAAAATCTTAAAAGAAGGGCATACGTTCCTTTTCTGGGAATAATTTAACTGTCACTAAAGAAGTCAGATTAACCTTAGAACATGTTAACATATGGCATTCCTGGGATATACTGTCTGCATGTACCAATTTGTCCCTGTTTATTGGATATCTTTAACCTGTAATTATCACTGTCAACCATTAAAAAAATCAATCATCCTAGTGTGTTAAATGAAAAATCCATTCAGCTTTAATGACTGTATACGGGTGCCCCTCACATCAATAATAATGAAATGTTTTCAAAAGCTGTCGTGATCCATATTAACACTGCATTACCCAAACTCCTAAACCCACAGCACTTTGCATGCAAGCATAATAATTCAACAGATGCTATTCAGAATGTCCTGATTCATCAGGAGAACAAACACTTGTGGTGTTGCAACGGTATTGCGGCTCAGCCTTTAATATTTTGGTTCCTTGTGGCCAAACTGAAAAACTTTGTCATCTGTTTTTCACCTTGTATCTGGCTTTTTAACTGTAGCACAACGCTTTCTAACACATGCACTGGACAACACAGGCATACCCTTAGGCTGTGTCCTTTACGCCTCTGCTGTCCTCCCTGTTTTCATGTGATTATGTGGCCTGACATACAGCAGCTCTATTGTATTTGCAAATATTTTAGTATTTTTTTCTTATTTGGGTAAAACATCAAAATAAGGCCACAGTGACTGGTTAATGAAATTTTACTTGAACTAGACAGTTACAATAAATTTAAGCACAATAAATAACCTATATATTATTAGGTTATGAGGGGAAGGTCATGTGGAAAAAGTAGCACACACATTTAGCTTGTCTTAAAACATAGCAAACTTTAGGTTGGTTTTGTGCATGGTGTTTTGACCAAGCAGGATATTTTTGTGATGATTTAGTCTGTTTGATGTTATTTTCTTGCTGAAATACCAAAATGAGAACATGTTACCTAGTCTCATTAGTTCATCCATTCCATCCATTTTCCATATAGCTTATCTTATGCAAGGTCGGGGAGCCTGGAGCCTATCCCAGGTATTTTATGGTATAAGGAAGGGAACATCCAGGATGGAGTGCCAACCCATCACAATTGCACACCCAGTCACACACACTATGGGCAATTTAAAAAACACCAAGCACCTACAGCGGATGTCTTTGGACTGTGGGAAGAAACCAGTGGAAACTCACAAAGCACAGGGAGAACATGCAAACTTGGGTGCGCACACAGAGCAGAGGCAGGATTCGAACCTCTGACCCTAGAGGTGGAAGGCAACATAATAAATAGTACATAATGTTTTTTCAAGGTTGAAATTCTTTGTGCATATAAAATGAAAACATTACTTCTGTCTAAACTGTACCTTATCCAAGGCCACAAAATGGTGGTCTAGATTAGTCTAGATTTCTTATAAAAGTTCAATATATACTGAAATCATAATGAGGAGATTTAAATTTTATATTTCATTAATGCCTGTGGTGGGTTGGCGTCTTGCCCTGGGTGTCCCCTGCCCTGCTGTAACGTTCCACAGAACTGAGGCACGAAGGCAAGGGTGGAGTTTATTGTGCAAAGGGGATTTTAATGCAAGGGGTCAGGACAAGGAACATAAACACAGGTTTCAGGGTTAACAAGGGCCAGAATATAATACAACAAGGGCTGTTACTTTGAGAACCTTACTTTAACAATTAGCACTAGACCAATACAAAAGGGAGGCATATATAGGAAACATGAGGTACACACCAGAAGCAAGACTTAACAAGGGAATTACATGAGGCTGGGGACATATAACGAAGGCTAATTTCAGAGGTGACACATAGCAGGAATGGCGACATCTAGTGGACACATGAGGTAAGCTGGGTGGGGCATGACACCTGCACCCTGTGCCTCCTGGGATGGGCTCCAGGCTTCCCAGGACCCTGAATTGGACAAGCGGTATAGAGATTGAATGGATGGATGGATGGATGGATTTAATTAATGCAATAAAGATAGAATAACCCAGAATCTCAAATAGAAAGTTCAGAACTTTATTCCAAAGCAACATGCATACTAGTGGGTCACATTTCTGAGAACAGCCTATATAAACATATACAGTTAGGTCCATATATATTTGGACAGTGATACAATCTTCATGATTTGGGCTATGCATGTCACCACATTGGATTTGAAATTAAACAACTGAGATGCAAAACTTGTGTCAGTGTCCAAATATGGACCTAACTGTACATATATTTGTCCTTGATGGCATCCAGAGGGGGGGTTTGGGCTGTGGAGCAACTTATTATGTTTATGCTTTCAAACCGTAATGTTTTCAAAATGCACTATATTACTGTGTTTCTTTATTCATTCATTGTTGTCTACACACAATTTACCCACCGGAGACACCTGGAGGTAAATGAAACTGATGAACTCTTTAATGATGCAAGGATAGATCGAAAGTCTGAACATAACAGGGAACCTAAAGTCAAGCACAGAGAAAAGTATATTTGGAAAAGTGTGATATTACATACAGTATTTATAAAGGACCAGAGGTGCTGTGATAGGACAGGCAAGGCAGGCAGTTGCCTGGGGCCCCAAATGCATTTTCATAAATATATAGAGGTACATGTAACGTGTCAGTGTGCACATCAAGATAACTTGGTCTGTCACGGTAGTGTTGATGTGCTGATTGTAAGGATGAAACACAAGTGAGGTCTAATACTAGGTGTCATGCACTTATGGATGCTACACCCATTATGTGTTCAGCTTCCCCGATAACCATAGAAAATTACTGCTTTCATTTCAGTTTATTACAAATACATATTTGCTTTACAGTAATACTAAGCAGCAGTCCATGGGGTGTAAACATTTATTTGCTTCTGTTTGAGGTAATTAATTGTTGTCCTTTGGTGTTTTGTGTATTAGATTTTTTATTTTTTAATTTGGTGTTTTTTTTTTCAGTCCTTTGGTTTATCTTTCAGGTCTGCAGTAGTGAACTGTTTACCCCGCTCTTTTAGAGAATTATTGAACAACACTTATTTTCCGTGTTTAATGCCTGCAGGTTGAAAAGTTGCAATGCATAGTTGACAAAAAAATTTAGCTGTAGACTGGAAATTTTAGAGAGATTTCAGATAATGAAGATCTTGTTGGAGCAAAGTCAAATCATCCATCCATCCATTATCTTAACCACTTATTCCTGGTGAGGGTCACGGGGAAACCTGGAGCCCATCTCAGAGCACATAGGGCGCAGGGCAGGGGACACCCAGGGCGGGGCGCCA
>JABJVR010008585.1:0-10530 GCA_025773905.1 Chitala chitala | reverse complement strand
GAGTGATGACAGTATAGGGCTTATATGGTCATACTTTCTACTTCTAGTGATAATTCTAGCAGCTGCGTTTTGGATGCGTTGCAATGTGTTTAGTGTTTGGTTAGTACATCCAGGCAGTAAAGCATTACAGTAATCTAATCGACTAAAGACAAAAGCATGTATAATTTTCTCTGTATCTTCCGCATTAAGAAAACGGCGAAGTGTAGCAATATTTTTCAGCTGCAGGAAGCATTTCTGTGAAACTGCATTAACATGAGTGCCAAAAGTGAGTTTTGAATCTGTAATGACACCTAAGTTGCACACAGAGTCACTAATAGAGAATCAAAGGTCAGCAGCACTGAGGGCTGACCTGAACGTACTCCTGGCAAGATCGCCATCTCCAACTAACAAGATTTCAGTTTTATCTGCATTTAGTGCTAAGCAGTTTGTGTTCATCCATGTTTCAATGTCCCCGAGACATTTAACTAACTAAATATATATAGATAAATTACCATAATAATATTCAGCATATTACAATAAATACAGTTAAAAACATCTTTTAAAAACTGGTGGGGAGGGGATTTAAGGAAGAGCATTTCTGATGAGAGACGTGAAGTGATAAGAAATGTTCATCACGTGAGACTTGATCCTGATAAGCTCATCAATAGTAACAGGCAAGAAAGTGGTCATGCAGTTTTACTGTATGTGAGAGTAAAGTGGTCGTGCAGTTTTACTGTATGTGAGAGTAAAGGGGTCGTGCAGTTTAATTGTATGTGAGAGTAAAGTGGTCGTGCAGTTTTACTGTATGTGAGAGCAGGGCCAGACCTGTGCCACAATATGGCAGCATGTCCTTCAGTATCAGTAATATAAAAAAAAAAAAAACAGAAAAATATCAAATTTGGCCACTGAGGAAAAACTCAGGACATAGAAAAACAAAATTTGGGGTAATTGTTATGGGCAGTGAAGAGATGTAGGTTATTCTAGCCTATTTTAGCTTGATATTGACCTGTACAGATGATACTTGTATGAGATGTTCAGCGTTATAAATAACGTAATACCAGCCGTGCTGCATTATGAATTTTGCTAACATTAATCTTGGCTAATGGTAATTGGTCACAAAATGACCAAAAACAAACATTAAATGGACAGAAACAGTAACACAATGACCAAAAACATCCTAATTTTATTTTATTTATTTTTTTTTTTTACAATAACATTGTCAGTACTGTGATTGTGAATCCAACAGTAAGGAGACTACATATTAGCCACTACATTTTGCATTATTGGTTTTGCTAACATTAACATTAGCTAGTTCCAAACAAACATAAGAGATTTGGCTGTAGTGGTGAGCAGCTAACGCTACCCACCGATCACTTGTAGCATGATTCTTTTCTTTGCAAAAACATTTAAATGAACCTCAATACATTACAGTTAATCTTTTTTTTTTTTTTAGAATTGCAAAAAATTAATTGGCTGTTTAAATTACAGAAGCCTGTTCAACCTGCTAGTGAGAGAATCCTTTTTTTCTAAACATAATATGATGTTAGATTGTCTAAGGTATGGTATGTCAGGGTGATGACTAAAACAAGAAATCTAAATTCCACGGTCATTATACCTATGCACACTTTTTAACTTTTACTTTTGAATACTTAATTTATTCTAAAAGTAGTTTTGATACTTAAGTACAGTTAATAATAGATAGTTTCAAACTTTCACTTAAGTAATATTACAATGGGTGACTTAGACTTTTACTTTAGTAATTTTATACTAAAATATCAGAACTTTTACTTAAGTGTGGCTTTCAGGTACAACGCTGCTGTAGAACAGTAAGTGTTGTACATAACACTCATATAATTACAAAAAAGTAATTGTGGAAGGAAGCCAGATGCACTATTGTTGTTTGCAATCAACAAAAAGAAGGCTGCTGTCACCACTGGGGGGCCTGCTGTATTAGGCCCACACTGGGGGTGTGCTGTAACAGACCCATACTGGTGGGCCTGCTGTAACAGACCCATACTGGGGGGCCTGCTGCAACAAGCCCATACTGGGGGGCCTGCTGTAACAGACCCATACTGGGGGGCCTGCTGTAACAGACCCATCTCCTGCAGAGGAGCTGGCTCTTGACCAGAATAAGAACAGGCTCATACTTTCTGGAATACTTAGGAAAAGAACATCCTCACAGGTCTGTATCCCCTATAAAACTCACTCTTTTGTTAAAGGTAGACTATTTTTGTTTATTGAAAACCTCTCCCTTGTCTTTAATTGGATCAGCAGGCCTAATACTTTTCAGTGGTGAGAAATATTTTAACTCTACTGGATCCACCTGGGGAACCTCAGGAAATATTAGACAATGATGTATCATTGTGACATTTTTTGTACATTATTTATATAACTGTATTGATGATATTTAAAGTTGAGCAACACTTTTGAGTTACGTTCTTGCAAAGTAAAATTACTGAACCATGCAGGATTTCATTTTGCTCCAAAAGGCACCTCTGTTTTGGCACAGTGTATGAGTACCTCATAATGCTATAATTATTTGCTGTTTAAATGGAGTGGGAGACCAAAGGGCAGAGGGCACATAGGGCAGAGGGCACGCAGGGCACAGGGCATGCAGGACACACTTCATTTAATGACTACAGCATTACAAGGCAGAAGATTAGTAGTACTGATGCTCCCAATCAAAGTAATAAAACAACAGTTTAACTTTATTTCTGTCTTAAAGGAAAAATGTATGCTACAAGAGATACCTCATTCAAAAGATAGAAATGCTAAAAGCAAATTTGCAGTATATAAATTTGAAAAACTGAAAGCTGGAGCTTGGCACTTATGACTTGTTCCAATTTTTTTTTTCCAAGTAAAAAAATATTTAGTTGATACTGTATAACATTTTATTAAATTTTAAATGTATGAATATAGAAATTATTATAGTTATATTCAGTTCTTTCAGAAAACAGGAATAGGAATAAAATGTTTGTTTTCCAGTGTCATCCTTTCAAAATACATTGACACGGAACTTTTCAGAATGCAGGCATTTGCATATAAATCCCTCACATGGTACCTTCCCCTTACTCTACCAGCACTCTTGTTATCATTTCCTAGTGAAGTATAGCCATATTATGCAGAATTGTGCAGGTTATTACAATGTAGTATGCTCTGTTTTGGGTGACAGAGAGAAATTTGAACTCTCAGTGAAATCTGGACTACTCAAAGACCATTTCAGTACAAACCTTTGTCTTGAACCTTGTCACATCCTGTATTACATGGTCAGTGTAAGGAGTAAGAGGAAAATGCTGGTGTGAGTAGTTCCTATCTCCTAGCAGTATGCCAGATATTAAGCCTAAAAGAGAAGTATATACACATGTACACAAGACAGTACAGTGGAGTGGCTTTAGGGGTTTGCAATATCTCTAAACTGGATAAATATTTGTGCCAGTGAAGATGCTTGGAACATGTAGGAAACATGCACTGACCCAGGGCATTAATACTCCACATTACATACCATCTGAGACAATCCACAATGTAGTGCTTTAACACATTTGGGGCTAACCTGGATACACATGATGTACTAATGAGTTATTAGTTGTAGCAATGACATCTGTAGGTAAGAAAAGAAGCCGTAATGATTACCTGCACATTAATGTTGTTGAATGGTCCTGATAGACGTCTTATGCGAACATGAGTGCAGTGTATGGCTCCAAAGATTTTACACACATGTGACAGGAAAAGCCCTCTTGGTGGCAGGACCCTAATGCATAGGGCTCAAGTAATTTGATTACATAACTTGGTGGCACAGTACTGTTCAGTTTATGTTAACCTGTAGCATTCATACAAGTACTGATTTAAAAATACCAGAGGATCTAACCGGTCCTGACATAATCTTGGAGCCATGGGTCTGAACGCTCTCCCCACAGTTTGGGTTCCCTTTTCCAGTAGGTTTTTAGGGGAAAACAATTTTTTGTAATGCAACAGTCTTCAATGTGCTGTCTAGGTAATTACAATTGCATCAGTATATTTTGTATTTCATAAAATTATCCATATAATTTATGAATGGAAAATGTCCTGTCCATCTTTTGTGCTGTCAAAGAATATTACTTAAATCCTTTCATATTTTTTCATATTTTGGCAAATTACTTCAAATTTAAAATTGCTATTTTCATAACTATACATTATTATTTACAGTACTATAATTAATGGTGTAATCCTACAATGTTTTTGTATTGCCCTATATAATATGTATTCTAGATTCTTTAAAAATGCAGGACTTCAAGAGCAATAATCCAAAACAGCAGTTCAGAAGTGTGACAAAAGATGCATTTTGTCCAATGGGATTCATTGACCTTAAGGGAGCTTCAGAAATTACCAGCCATGGTGCCTGATTCAGAGGAACAAATTACAGTTATAAAAAAATTAGATATTGGGATAGGCTAAAATTTAAGTTAAACCTAAACTCAGATGACAACACAAGAGAGGAACTAAAATGGCTATGATGTGAAGAACAAAACTGCTGGGGATACACTGGCAGCCCAAACCTAAGAACATGCTAACAGTATACAGTACAGGATCAATATTATTATGTGGATTTATTCATATTGCTGTTACTCTGTAAGATCTGCAATTTCTACTGTAAAGCACTTTAAGACACAGTTGTAAAAGGCGCTATATAAAAACAAGTTAAACTGAACTGAATTTAATTGAATCAATATAAAGACTGTCTAAATCTGAATGTGACGCCCATCTGTATATCAGATGTAGGAGTTTTCCTCTGTAGGTTTGCCAGATCCTTTTGGTGAAGGTCACGCCCACAAGGTTACACTTTTTTACCCTTTGTGGTAGTGAGTCTAGCATGGTATCACGCTCAGATGGGCACCAAGTGGACATGTGGAAAAAACAATGGTAAAGAGTTGGTACAGGGTAACATGGTAGTCACAGAACACAGGGCTACATGGGCATGCGCAGAACACAGGGTGGGGCGCCAACCCATCGCAGTCATCAAAAACAAATTAATATTAAAACTTCTTTTGAAACTCATGCCAGTAGACACCATTAAATTTGCATGTGCACTGGTTGCAGTGCCAGAATATTGTGTTTAATTCGCCTGCTGTTGATATTTGAAACATCATATGGACACTTACAAAGTATAAAATGGATGGAGAAATAAAAGAAAGGGTTCAACAAACTGAAAAATATTTTTTAATTTTCATACATTTTAAATTGGAAAATTTTTAAATGGAAAAATTCCTGAATATCTCAAAAAATTGTGACTGTCAAATACAGGGTATCTGTTTTGTGAGCACTAAAGATAAAACTGAAACTGGTTTAATATGACTTTTTTGCTTGCATTTTAGTTATTGATGTGCACTACACAGAACAATAGTATTGCTGAATATTATGACATATTCATAAAAATCATCAGAATAATAAAATAAATCTCTATGCATACACTTTCATTTCCCAAATAAATTAAAACAACACTGCCAATGGGTTCTACAAAACATCACGTAAGGCATACTCTAATTCATCAGACTTATTCAGAGATGTGACCATATGCTACAGTATATTTATATCACAATAAAAACAAAATCTGAATTATTTCAGTTCTCTTCCTGTTTTTCCTATTTGCTTTTACACAGTTCATGTCTAATCACTCAGATGAAAACCCAGGGAGACATATAATTTTGTACATTGACCCAAAAAAAATAATTCCAGTCACTAACAAGAATACTGAATGTGCTTGTGTAGTTATAACTGCAGGTGGGACATACTAGAAGCTAATAAAATCAGCTAAGCAGCTCTTAAGGTAATTCTGTACCTAGGCAAAAAAAAAAAAAAAAAAAACACTCATCAAAATAAAAATGGTTTTTCAAAGGAAAAAATTATGGTCTGGAAACCTGCAACTAATTCCCCCAAATGTCACTAAACCATTACTAAATACCTGTATAAGATTTAACCAATAATTTTATCATGATATATAACACACAACAAATTACGCAATAATGTAATGTATTCAGTGAAACATTACACACAGCATGATACCTGTAGTGTGGACACAACGAGTTGCACTTTAGCCACCACCAGTTTTTACTTCTGTGAGGTATTTGCTCCATGTTCATCACCAATTCCAAGCTGTCCAAATTTAATCCTTGTGGTGGGGACCCACTTTCCTACCCACCACTCTCTCATCTTTTGTCTCCATCATGGACTGAATTCTCTGGCTTCCTGACCTGTGGCTTTGACTGCATTGTTCATGGGTTCCTCTGCATGTGTACTCTCCCTCTCTCCCTCGCCTGCCTATAGCTCGTTTTCATAATATTGCACATTCTATTACGTTTCTATATATCATAAACACAGTGGAAATATGTTTAATTGCAAAACCCATATTACAACTGAAGACAATAATTTAAAGGGAATTTGCTGTTATGTGCATTATTTCTAGTTTCCAACATTTTTTTCAGATATGCTTTTATAATTTTTTTTTTGCTTAGAATTTTTAGTTATCAAAATTTGAGTATTAACTTTCAAGTACCATTACAACAAAAATAAAAATAAAAATCTGATAAAGTATTAACAATGTATTCTTTTGGTGAAAATGTTATATTCAGGAAACTGGAAAAGCTGGAAAAAAAAAAACATGCATCAAAACATGTAAATAAGGGGATGCTGTAAGACTCAAGGTTGAAAGAAGCTGTGATATATACTGAAATTAGTGGATGAAAAGCAGAAAAACACAAATGTTAATTTTGTCATATGGTACAGGGTCATGTTTACACACAAACACAAGAACGCATATTTCCAAAGTCACACTGCATTCATTGTGCAAAGTAAAGCAGCGCTGTCATCTGTGCTAAAAGTGGGACTTTCAGCAAGTCATGTAAACTTATTCAGGAAAAACTTTAGGTTTTTGGCTCCTTTGACATACATTGAGAGGAGAACAGGTTGGGAATAAAAACATGTTTAAAAAGGAGCTAGGTCACACATTCATAATTATAAATTAGGTTTTGTGCACAGCTGTCAATTTAAAAACATTAAAAAACAATTTCACTTTATACATATATAATGAATTAACTTCCAAATATAGTAATTGAATTGAATTTTTGATTATTTCATGTTATGTGGCAGAAAAAGGCTGCATGTGGAAGTGCATGCTGTATCTTCATGTTCACTGACAGTATACTGAAGAACACAGCATAAAGCCCACTAAGGACACAAAACATTAAATCTAGGGAAATGTGTCCATGCTATTTTACACAGAACTGTAATCATGCAAACACTGAATCACAATATGAAATTCCTGTTCCTCACAGTTCTATAACATTAATTGTAAATTACAGCACAGACGTGGTCTAGCAGTCCTCTCTGAATAACTGAAAACAACTTTGAGCAGACATTAGGGATGTCACAACCATTAAAAATAACAGTCTTCAGCCCCCCTTTCAAATGTGGTCAAAAATAGCAGTCCTGTTCACATGGCTATAGATGACTTTGCTTATGAGAATTATCATAGAGTGGTAAGAAAAAGTTTGTGAACCTTTGGATTTACCTGCATTTATGTAAAAATTTGCTTTAACACATGGTCTGATCTTCGTCTAACTTGGATAAATTAATAGACCCATTGTGTTTTACCTAATAACACATAATATTGTATTCATCTTGTCAGTAATTAATAAGTCATTCCAACATTCACGGTGTAGGATGGCAAAACTATGTGAACCTCGAGGCAAATTACTTCAACTAAGGACTAATTAAAGTCAGTATTTAGCAAACCAGGTATCCACTTAATGCAGACATTTACGTGTGGGACAGAGCTACTTTAACATATAAAAATTGCCTTGCAAGAAAGATCTCAAAAAACTGAAGACAAAAAAATTTGATTTAAATGAAAATGGAGTTATAAAGTGATCTCTAAGACATTCAATATCTGTCCACAGCTGGACAAATTCTCCACAAATGGAGACGACTTGAATACTGTGGACAGTTTGTGATCACTGAAGGGATAATTAGTTTAGCAAGATATGTTCTCAGGAAAACGTCAAGGTGTCTCTTTGCCTACTGAAGTTCAGTAAATGCTGAATGATGCAGGAGGACAGTTACCTTGAAGCATCACAGAATTTCTACTTCAGAAAGATAATGTACCTTATGCAGTGACCACTTCCAAGGGTTACATTTTTTCACCAGCACTATGAATGTTTACTGGACATGTTCAAAAAATATATAAAATATAACTGTTTTATAAACTTAAGAACGTAGTCTATACTTCTGACTTTGAATATAAGGTCACATTTTATGATACCTGCATGAATAGTTAGCTATCATTTGTGTAGGTACTACAGCCTTGTGTAAGTTCTTCCATAACCACATTTCTCTGGGATGTTTTTCTCCTACAAGCTCACTATGGTAACCAAACACAGCATAGCAGATTTCATGAGATGTTACTACATGTTTACATCATTACAAAACTGAAGAGTGTGTCTGAATTCCAGTTCTACTGATGATGCTGCATCACTTTTGTCTATGTGACTCAAGCACTGAGCAACATGACATCACTAAGAGATGTCAGCCACTCCTGTTTAAACACATTTCATTTTGCCCAAGAGAAGGAAAAGGCAAGACAACATTAGTCAGTTATATAGCTTTGAGAGAAGCCATGAGTATCTGAGTATCTGAATATCTGCCATCAGTATCTGAGTACTGGAAAGGACTCAGATACTTAAATATATTATTACAGTTAGCCTACTGGTTGTTCCTGTCCCCCTATTTGTGGCACATTACAGGCCTCTATTCCAGAGATAGTTATTAAAACGTAAGTACTGCATAGGTTAAGGTCAGCAGTAAGGGTCAAGATACACAGCAAACAGGAGCTTAAAGGTCAATAAATCCTGTTTCCCAGGAAGTGGATGAAACACAGACTTCTATTCTGTGAATTAAGTAAAGGTTCAGCTTCAGGCACATCATTATCCATCCTTTACAAAAACACTTCTTCATGTATAAATGATATGTGCACAGCATCCTAACATGATTCACATCAGGGCATGCAAAGGTGTCCACATACTTTTTGCTCTTCATCCATATATGAACTTAAAAAGTTACTGGAAGTCATCCATGTTAAGTTTTTCTTTCTCTTGTTGTTTCCCAAATTAGTCCTTCAAACGACAATGAGAGTGAGGGAAATCTATCTGATTTCCACACACACACACACACACACACACACTCGCACACACTGCATGCCCCATGTCTTCTTTAAAATTGTATTCCTAAATATGGACAGTCACTGCACCATCATCAGTGAATAAATAGAAAAGGCTGAAGAAAAAATAAAAAACATTTGGTGAGAACAACTGTTCCACAAACCAGTAGGTGCTCATGAAAATGTATAACTGAAATAATACCTTTTTCTTATGTGTACATCATACTCAGCCTGACTTCCAACTCTTATTGTCACATGATACAAAATGTGCTACAAGGAGCCTTTGTTTGACTTACAGACTACTTCCAGAAAAACATGTCCTACCATGGGAGGAATCAGCAGCTGTTTTCTATGTTTCCATATTATGTTTCTCTTTCTTTCAAACTGCACTATTTATATTTTATGTCAGATTTATTGCTCCCTATCACAGCTCTAGTAGCAACGTACAACCACTGCAGACCGCAGTGAGAAGAAGGGCAGGACTACTGCAAGCTACTGGATCTCGCAAGTGGAGGATGTTGCCTGGCAGCAAACGCAGGTGGAGTTGACGGATTTTGGAGGGATGAGGTCTAGGTCTTCATCATCAGGGATCTCATCCAGTCGGTAGCCATCCTTGAGAAGCTGTATGTTCAAGTCCTGGTTTATCTGCTGCAGATCAGAAGAAGGAAAAAGGGTGTATATTCCCTATGTCAAATATCAGTTAATACTGTATATGGCTTCTTCATAGTTAAGTTTAACATGCTCTGTTTGCCCTCTCAGAGTTAGTCAGAGCAGTCCTGATACTGCATGTCATCAACTGTAACAGTGCTAGCAGTCAAAACAGAGGCAGTAGCAATGCACAGCACTACATTTGGTGTTCTTAACATTGTGTCAGAAAAAAAAAAATTTTTTCCATTAATAAAAAATAAAGACAACATTCCTGTAAAAAAAAAATGGGAATGACATATATTGATGAGTAATGTGACATTACTAGACATTACTACAGTATGATTTTGTCTTCAGTTGAAATATTGTCAAAATGGCGCAAATAAACTTCAGTTAGATCTTAGTCATAGCATATATGAACATTCCTTGTTGCCTGAGTGTGTTGTTCGCTTGGTTGTTTGCTTTAGCTGAAATCTACACTGTGTATTCCTATGTATATTTTTGTTTTTAAAAAATCGGAAAAGTATAAAACTATACAAGGATTAGGCGCTAGATTAAGTGTCCGAGAAGAAGCAGCACAGTTCGCATCAGTGCACTTTCTCCGCAAAACACAGCTCGCAGCCTTCACATTGCCAGTCGGCCATTCGTGGATTACCGGCAGCCCAGCATCGCAACGTAAGTTAAAAATGTCTCTTACTTATTTTCTCTGTGCGTCCTGCGGC
>JABJVR010008584.1:5000-10531 GCA_025773905.1 Chitala chitala | reverse complement strand
ATAATAGTACATATAAATATGTACTATTAAAAAAAATATTTTTAAAATATTTTTACACAGAATATGCACAATATATTTATTATAGTAAGCTATGCTACTTAACCAGCAATCACGAAAGGAATGATATTTGAGAAAAAAAAAACAAGGCATTGCATTTTAATATTTACCTTTTTTTAGAATACGTTTTAAAAGAAATTCTCTGCACTGGAAATACATCTCTCTTTGACCTTTTTGAAACTTTATAATCACTTACACATAATAATCACACATAACACCAAAGCCAATTTTTATACACAGCTGTAACTGCCTTTAGAAAATGTTTTTTTATGGGCCTGTAAGCATTGGAGGGGGGGGGCACACAAAGCAGACACCAAAATCACTCTGCTGAAGAAAGCTGACAACTTCCTCCGCAGCGAGCGGAGAGCGCGTCTGTCAGAGGTCACATGATGAGGGATGATCGTCTCCATATGTTCATATTTACAGCGCCTGTCTGATCAGGCTCTGCAGACACGCAACGGGCCCACAGCAGGCGCGCGTGTGTCTCTGCGTGTGCGTACAAACCTTTCAGTCAGAGCCAGCTGCACTTTACAAGCACGTCTTTATCTCTGTGTTATTAACTGCCCCCACCTTAGGGAGTCTGACTAAAGCCGCTACATATTTGTAAAAATCTGCAGTGGTGTTGGTTACAGCAAGATTATTGTAGCATGAAAAATTCATTCCATTATCTGATAAGCATAAACACAATATACAAAGGAAAAAAAAACTATATATAATTATTTTCCTTTGTATACTGTGTGTATACATTTGTGTGTGTGTATATAAATAAATAAATAAATAAATAAATAAATAAATAAATATAAACATCTTGGCTTACCTCCATTTTCATCCCCATTGCAGTTACTGGCCTCCGTCATTTCAATACGCTCTAAATCATACTTGCTCATGGGCTCAGGAAGCACATCCAGAAGGCTGCCTGGTTCTTTCTATACAGAACACAATAACAGAAGGAAAAGAGGCTGAGCCAATCCCGGGGCACACGCTTGTTTGAAATGCACAAATGCAGGCACACTTCACATACTGATCCACAGTTCAAAATCCTATCACATCTGCCCTGCTTTTATGACTAATAACATAAGGTTCAAATGTTGTTCATTCTTCCCAGAGGCTTCCGTGCTCTCAGCAGCAGACAAGCCGTGCAGCTTAAACTCCGTCTTGGCAGTTTGGTGTAAAGAATAATGTTACGAAAACACAAATCTTTTAATACTCCCTACACTTTCCTGAATCTGGACCATTATAGCAGCAGAGAACAGACAAATTGTGGATTTATGCAGTCTGGCGCTTTTCAAACCTAGCTTGGAAAGTAACACAAAAATACATCACATGAATTTTAACATACACTGTGTAAACACACGCTGAAATTATTTTGAAGCACCAGCAATCTGCTCAGTCAATCTAAAAAAATATTATGTATGTATAATTTTTTCTCCTCAGAAAGATCTTTATTCAGAAATAACTCCCTAGGTTTTTGACTAATCTGTAGACATGTATTTAAGCAACTAAAAGCTTATGGACAAAGAATGGCTTTCGTTATGGCTAATTTAAATGCATTTCCACAATACAAATATAACAAGATAAAAAGATGGCAACAAACGTTTATTAGATGAAAGAAAAAGACATGATGTTTACAAATACATGACACTTACTTTTAGGGCATAGAGTCCGGACTTCCCTGGGATTTTAAAGAAAGTTCTGTCCCCCACCCGGCTGTTAGTGTGAAGCATGGCATTCAAGCAGGCCAACGGTGAGGTGCCACTGGCATTGAGGAAGAAATTGGGTTAACTGTGTGTTTATAATAATAATAATAATAATAATAATAATGCAGTGGCAGCATAGGTTTTTACATGTGTCCCCCCTCCCCAACTTCAAATGGTTGCTGGCACCCCTGTAATAATAATAATATTTCACCTTCTATACTGCTTCATCCTGTTAAGGTCAAGGGGAAGCCTGGAGCCCATCCCAGAACACATAGGGCGCAGGGCAGGGGACACCCAGGGCAGGGTGCCAACCCACCACAGGGCACAAACACACACACACACTACAGGCAATTAGGACACACCAATCAACCTAACCTGCATGTCTTTGGACTGTGGCAGGAAACCAGAGAACCTGGAGAAAACCCACTAAGCACAGGGAGAACATGCAAACTCCACGCACACTCACACAAACCCAAGGTGGGAATCGAACCCCAGGCCTTGGGGTGCGAGGCGACAGTGCTAACCACCACGCCACCGTGCCTCCTAATAAGATCAATATTAATATTAATAATAACAACAACATCTTCGACTATGGGATAATTTATTTCTGCTATATTTCAAATATTTACATTCATTAAATAGCAAGGACTAAAATACTAAATCATATTTACTGATGTCAAATCCTTAAAATTATGTAAATACTTATAAAATTAAACATTCCACTGTTATTGTTGTCATTAATATGAAAACTATTAGAGTGTCTATATACAAGGAGTCATTGTGTTGCTCTGTGTTCATCTTTGTGTGTCTGTGTTGCCTTTGTCTGTTTCTCTGTTACTGCAGATTAAACACAAATATATTGCACTGTTACAAATTGCAAGCCTTCATCTACTGCGAGATGTTTTATATATTCAAAGCTTTTCCCAGCCTTTGATATAGACAGTCTACATTCTACATTCATTATTTGTTTATCTCTGATGTTTGCTTGATATACTGTTGATCCCTCATTAGTACATATACCTACAGGATATAATTGACTACAGGTGGGTAACTATGTTTGGCATGTTCTTTCTTCTGAACAATTACTATATTGTACTACACATTTACAATTAAAGTTTTTATGACAGCAAATAAAAGTGTTATTCAAAAGACAATCAAACACAACTAGACTGAAATCTTTTAAATGCTACCAATATTACTGACTTCAGGAACCTTGCAGTGAAAACCTGTTATTGCATAAAATATGTAATGTTGTTATTACTTTCAGAAGCCAATATGACTCACAGACTTTACATGTCACTGCACATTCATCAGACAGTCACGGAAACATGCTGAGATTAGTCCTTAACTGAAAAGCGATCTCCAACAAGGTGACAGAATGATTCTTCAAATTACAACCACACTCTGCTATCAAAATAGTGTCACTTCAGTTTAGTTTGAACAACAGAATTCATGATAAATCGTTTATAAAAATATGTACCCACACAAAAATGCAACAAAAGGCCTTGCTTTGTCGTAGCACATTTCCTTACAAAAAGCAGTAACATTTCGCACAAACATCATTGCCATTTAATGCTTTATTTTCACCCATACTTTTAAGCATTTTTTTTTTTCCATCACACATTGTCAACAAAACCGTGAAGCACTTCATATCAATTGAACAAACTCACATGTGAAACACCAGTTCATTCTGCAAGCACCAGTGCAAATGAAATATCAACAGGCGAACGTTTTCAGTTTAAATGAAAAGGCAGAGAACGATGTAGAATAATGGAGAGGAGG
Source organism: Chitala chitala (assembly GCA_025773905.1). Lineage (NCBI taxonomy): Eukaryota > Metazoa > Chordata > Actinopteri > Osteoglossiformes > Notopteridae > Chitala > Chitala chitala. The sequence goes on along the minus strand of JABJVR010008584.1, from coordinate 6,995 downwards.
AGGGAAGCATGAAGACGAGGTGCAGAAAATACCGTATGACCAAACGCAAACTCCATACCACTACCTTACTGTCAACCCTGGATCCATGCTGGGAGTGTTCAGAAATGAGAAGGCAATTTAGACTGTCACATGATAAAATTTATAACAAAATGAAACCCATCACAGGATTGTTTCTGTACAACGTCATATGAAATGTACGTAGAAATTCTGAAGACATTAATAAACATTCCCACAGTCCTATACAGTTTTAATATTTCTCATAACAGTTTTCTAAATCCATAACGTAATGGAGTTTATTTTATCCATTTATCCTATGCAACACAGTTTCCACTTTTTTCTAAGTAGTTACAACCAAGTCCTTATTTATTGAACAAATGTTTAAACGCTTCTCTAAGATACTTCATTCTTTGCTGGATAGTGTGCAGAATCTCACAGCATAATCTTTGTTACATAAATGTTTTTTTTTCAATTACATAAATTAGTTTTTTCATTTGTTTTAAGAAAATTTGGCATTGTTTGTGCAACTAAAAGTAAATGTAATGAATGACTCCTTAATCTTAGCAAACAAAACCCAGAGAAGTTGCTCTCTACACCAACAGCAGTTGACCGGTTAGGGGCTACATTATCTTTGCAACAGACATAGTTTTATTTTATTTATTATTATAATATATTTTTATCCCAGATATTTTCAGTTATGTTTTGCAGGGCAAATATCACGTTTCATGACAGATGTAGTGGGAGGGGTAAAGGTGTTCTAAACCCATGAACATGTGTTTAACATTTAATGTTGATGATACTTAAAATGACGAGGTATTTTCTACCTTTGGAAATATTAAATATAAAGCTTTTTTTCCTGTCAAGAACAATTATGCATTAAAAATGATGTAAGACTAAGTAAGGGAGGTCATGCTAGAAACGGTCTCAGAAATTACGTTTGCTACACTAATACAAGGATTATGTCATGCATAATATATAGATTTCAAATCAAGCTATCTGAAAGAAAAACATGCATTTATAGGACCATACATACATTCGTGTTTATTTTAAAGATTAAAAAATGTACATTTTTTATAACCTCAACATTTATATACAGATATTAAGATCTGTGAAAACTTCACATGCGTTCCAGTTTTCCATCCCTGCATTTTTGAACAGCTGGTACATGAAATATGCATAGAATCCTGTCATTGCATAAATACATTTTAGTGTAATTAAAAACACATACACTATATTTATAATTTAAAAAACGTAAAAATTTAAACAGAAATCATTAGCATTGCTATCTCAATTCTGCTGAAGTTTACAGTTTTTTTATAATCTGGTATTTTCTTGAAAAGAGGAGCAAAGCAGGTCACCATTTTGCTGTTATATGTCATACCCACTTTAACAGCGCTGTTTTCAAAATGCTATGAGCTAGCAACATTTGCTGGCTACATCCGTATTTGGTTTAAAATTTTCCAAACTAGAACTCTAATGATGCCATGATAAACATGGGTCTCCATTAATGTTTATTTTACCAATGTTTTTGAAGAACTGCACACATCCACCAATAAAAGAATGTGAACTAATTCACATGTATGCAGTGATACATGATTGGCTGTGACCAATGAAAGTGGGCGGGGATTTCGGTGAATATATCTGCACTAGGTCTATAACCAAATGTGTAGTCAACACTATGGACCTTAATTGGCAGACTGATTAAAAAAAATGGTAATTGATAAAACAAAAATAAAACAAAAAAATAATTTTTTAATAAATTTTTTGGAAATTTAAGAATTAATTCTTATACAAGTGAATCCACATAAACAGTCTGCCAAAAAAACGCATCCCATTTGAATCTATTCAGACCAAGCTGAACGTTTTCTTTTTTAAATCACAAAATATTTTTACAACTTCTTTAGCCATATAAAACCAGAGCAACACAAAACACATTAAACATAATCACATGCATTCTTTCTTACATATAACAGCATGTGTGTGCAAACAGTTAATCTT
>JABJVR010008584.1:0-2500 GCA_025773905.1 Chitala chitala | reverse complement strand
TGCGCTATAGCGTTGAGCACAGATGATGTATGCTATTTTGTGTGCAAGTGTTATGTTTACAATGTTATGCATTATTTATACAATTTAGCGTTATGTAGATTCGCTGAATCTATAACCCCTTCCCACCTTTGACTTGCAGGGGAGTGAGCCTTTGAGCCTCTGGGCGTTGTTTCCCTTTTCCTAGTACTGCACATGCTTTCATTTCAAGGAGCTGCAATTCTGTGGCTGTCAAATTTATTATTCCAGATGAATATGCAAATGTTGGCATGGCATGAAGTGTGTTAATGGCTATGTTGCTCTGACATGCATATAGATGCATTTCAACATTTTTGTAAGAAGTGATGTACATTTTCTTATTAATGTGTGTTAAATGAATTTATGTTCAATAACTTTGTCTTTTTGGAATGAAAATTATTATAAAACCCACTGTCTGTTATGGTATTAATTTGACAACCATTTTTAAGTGTGAACCCTTCTTCCCTGAGGATTTCTTGCCCCATGTGGAGTGTTTTGCATTTGCGCAGGCCCTATTCCCGTGTATGTCTGAATGAAACATCTCTGTTGTGTGCAGTAGGTGTTTTGTTAATGCCTAAGTATATTTTGAGGATGTTCACGTAGCAGCCTGGTGGCTCAACGGGTACAACATCAGGCTGGGATGTGGAGGCTTCCCGATTTGAATCCCAACCCAGCCATCAGGTGTGACACTCAGCGCGAGCTCATTGTAACATTTATGTGAAACGTGGTAAGTTGCTTTGGATAAAACTGTCTGCTAAATTAACAAATAATAATTATAGAACAGATGTGGGAGGAATGTGCTGCTTATGTTAGCTTCTGGTTTTATATGCATACTGTGAGTTTAGTCTACTTTGATGGTGGGTTGAGAGTGCCACAGAGGACAGAGTGCATCTTCCTATATGATGCTAGGCATGATGGGAGCTGTCCCTGTGGACCGGGTTAATATTGGGTTATCTGTATATTTTCTGATCCTTCATCCAAGCAGCACAGTTTGTGGTGTATAGTACTGGACCAGAAGGAGGACACAGTAGTGTGGGAGACCTTCCTGTAAAGGCTTGCTATTGTTTTCTGTTGGCATGTTGTTTAGTGTGTGTCTGTAGGGGAGGTTGGTATTGTTTGGGAATTGTATTTTTTCTGTGGTTTCTACAATGTGCATAATTTTGTGCAATTTCAGCCTTTGTGCTTTCACCACAAGTGTATGTTTGTGCGTCCACATATGTGCCAATGTTTGCATTAGGGTGTTTCTGTTTAGTGTTGTTATTCTGTTGTATATGTGTCAGGTGTTTGTGTGATTTCCTAAGGAAGTTTTTCAGTTTGTATTGCGCCAATGAGCCTCATGTCTAATGCACACAATCTGTGCTTCCTATCAACATTCCCATGCCATATATCTGGCTGGTACAATGTTGTTATTGTGGTGCCTTGCCTAAGCTGTGACTGATAGTTCAGCATGTGTCACTTTGCGTGTGCAGAAAATATGTGCATTTTGGTATGACGTGTTCATCAATGAGCTGAACGTAACATACAGCTTCTTGTGTTGAAGATATGTTCTATTCACTGTATCTCAAAGTATTATCTATAGCAATGTGGGGTCTTAGATGGGCAAAACGTGCTCAGGCTCCACTTTACCGTTATGTATTACTGCAGTGTGTGCGAAGGCGGTGCACAACGATTCGCGTGGTTGTATTTTGTGGGGCTTTTTGCTGTCTTCATTATGATCCTGTCTTCATAACTGGAATGCAACCTGGCTTTGATTACTTTCAGCATTGTTTTTAGAATTTAGTTATGATGACTGTACACCGGCAATCTACAGATCTTTTTTCTGGTACCTGCATTGCAGGGTATTTTTACTCCATGCACTGGAATCTCTTCCCATTTTGGTTGTCAGAAATTGAGAGGCCACAGGAACAACCTTAGACGGTTGGGTATGAGGTCCCAACTCTGACTCTCCACTCAGCTGAGCGGCCAGTAGCCACACTACAGCCAGAGCTGCTGTTGCCACCTGTGGCTAAGGTAAATTAGCCAACTTTTGTAACCTACAAGCATGGACCTTTTATCTTGGCTATCCTCCAATACGTACAAATTATAGTTTTTGTTTTAAACATGTGGGTTTTTCTCCATCAAAGTGGGTTACAGTCCTGCTACCATCCCCCCAGAGGTCTTTCTGCTGATATAGTTACCCACCAGGTCAGCTGGATCAAAGTGATTTCTAGGACGCTTTTTCTTGCAACTGAACCTCTAACTCACTCGTAGAAACAATACCCCATTGTATATGTCAGCAGGGGCCCCACCAACACATGAGCTGTGCCAGGGCCTGCACTAGGGCTAAGAAGTGGCCAGGAGGAAGTGTTCAGTCTGGTTGCCAGGCAGGACACTCCTGGACGTTTACTCTCACCCATAACGGCGCCATGTCAAGATGGCGCCGCATGAGCAGCAGCCGGTTACAGCAGCTCTCACTCCTCTTTTCTTTTTTATAGTTTTTTCTATT
>JABJVR010008583.1:24223-46949 GCA_025773905.1 Chitala chitala | reverse complement strand
AGCCGGTCTGCAGATGCTAAATCTACAAGCTACAAAGCTAGGCTGCCTGGAAAGATAAATTCACTGACTGCAACATACAGTTTCGTAGCCTTTTAAATACGCCCGAGCGCGAAAAATCAATTGGACAAAAAGCTGTTGGGATTGGGGGGGGCGGGCGGTAGGGGAGGGGGGGACAGCTGAAGGCAAAGTGAATGGAAGCATCGAAACGGAGAAGGACAACCTGAAAAAGGACCGCGCATTTATCCTGTTTTTTTTGCCCTCCCACGCCTCGGATCTGCGTGCGCTTGTCCGGCGATGGAGCGTAGCGGAGCGTGGCCGACAGCAGCCCGCACCTGTTCCTGCACGCAGTTGGCAGGAGAGCCCAACGCTTTTCTCTTTCAATTATGCTGGACCTACACACCTGCTTAGCTGTCTGGGCCTAACCTTGTTAACATTAACGAGGTGCTTTTGTTTTGGTTTTTTTTTTCCCCCCCTTTTCCAATGCTGCTCACTCCGGATTTACTTGGAGCCGTTGTTTAGTTTAGTTCTGGAGGCTGGAGGGAAAAAAAGAAATAAAGCCACAACGTTTCCAGGAAGACAGGAATTAAAATACTTGGGCTCTTTTTTAGGAACACAAGGACCTCTGAAAACCTGAGGTAGGTGTACAGTGTTCCCACACTGATTACTGCCGATTAAATTTTCTCCCCTCCCTTTCTTTTTTTTTTTTGCCTTTCACACACACACACACACACACAGTCCAAACAGCATTGTCCTGCGCTGTCGATGGAAAAGAGATGCAGAGTCTTGCTTAAACCAGGGTAGGGCCAGTTCTCCTTTCCGTGCCAAATACCCAGACGATGTTGAATTATGAACGTGGCACATCATGAGTCTCCTGTGCCAGGTAACTCTGCAGCGTACCTGGAAAGCCGCTCTGCTTTTTGTAGTCTACTTCATGGTGCGAACGTTGAGCCTGTGTGCTGCCTCTGCGGGACCCCAGAGCTGCCCTGCAGTCTGCTCCTGCAGTAACCAGCTCAGCAAGGTGGTCTGCACTCGCCGGGGCCTCACGAGAGTGCCCTCAGGGATCCCATCCAACGCCCGCTTTCTTAATCTGATGGAGAACAGCATCGAGCTGATCCAGGCAGAAACATTCAGCCACCTCCGTCACTTGGAGCGGCTGCAGTTGGGGAGGAACACTATCCGCCAGATTGAGGTGGGCGCTTTCAGCGGCCTGACCAACCTGAACACGCTGGAGCTGTTCGACAACCGGCTGACGGTCATCCCCAGTGGAGCGTTTGAGTACCTGTCCAAACTTCGGGAGTTGTGGCTCAGGAATAACCCCATCGAGAGCATCCCCTCGTACGCTTTTAATCGTGTGCCCTCCTTAATGCGTCTGGACCTGGGGGAGCTAAAGAAACTGGAATACATTTCCGAGGGTGCATTTGAGGGATTATACAACTTGAAATACCTAAACCTTGGAATGTGTAATATCAGAGAAATGCCTACACTCACCCCACTTGCTGGGCTGGAGGAGCTTGAGATTTCGGAAAACCACTTCCCAGCAATCAAACCCGGATCTTTCAGGGGAATGAAATCCCTGAAAAAGCTCTGGATTATGAACGCCCAGATCAGCCTGATTGAGCGCAATGCATTTGATGACGTCACGGCACTGGTGGAGCTAAACCTGGCTCATAACAACTTGAGCTCATTGCCACACGATCTCTTTGCGCCACTGAAGTACCTGGTGGAACTACACCTCCACCACAACCCCTGGAACTGCGACTGCGACACAGTGTGGCTCTCGAAGTGGCTGCGCGAGTACATCCCCACCAACTCCACCTGCTGCGGGCGCTGCCACTCGCCCGCACACATGCGCGGCCGCAACCTGGTGGAGGTGGAGCAGAGCACCTTCCAGTGTTCGGCTCCCTTCATCGCCGATGCTCCGCGCGACCTGAACATCTCGGCGGAGCGCGTGGCGGAGCTGAGGTGCCGCACAGCACCCATGTCGTCCGTTCGGTGGCTCCTGCCGAACGGCACCATCCTGACGCACGCATCCAACCACCCGCGCATGTCCGTGCTCAACGACGGGACGCTCAACTTCTCCAACCTGCTGCCTGGCGACACGGGCGTGTACACCTGCATGGTCACCAACGTGGCGGGGAACTCCAACGCCTCGGCCTATCTCAACGTCAGCAACGCAGAGCTCAACACATCCAACCTGAGTTACTTCACCACCGTCACCGTGGAGATCGTGGAGCCCCCGTCCGACGTGGTCTTCAAGCCAAAGACGGTCACCGCCTCCCCGTCCGTCTTTCAGCCCGTCTTCATATCCACACCCACAGTCCTCCTGCAGAACACCAAGACGCCCAGACAAGCGTCCATCCCCACCTCCAAAGGCACAGAGAAACCGCCCACCAGCCTGGATGAGGTCATGAAGACAACTAAGATCATCATTGGCTGCTTCGTGGCGGTAACTCTGCTGGCAGCCGTCATGCTTATCGTGTTCTACAAACTGCGTAAGCGTCATCAACAGCGGAGCACCGTGGCTGCCGCCAGGACTATAGAGATCATTCAGGTGGATGAGGATGTGCCCCCTGCCACCACAACAACGAGTATACCTGGGGAGGGCACGGTGGCCCTGCCCACCCTCCTGGACCACAACAGCACCTACAAGTCTCCCTACAGCACCTGCAAAGGAGCACATATGACACATTGGACAGAGAACAACGTTGGCAACTCCCTCCACCGAGGCAGGCACAGCACCATAGCAACCATACCGGAACCCTATATAATTAAAACCCACAACAAGGAGAAGGTGCAGGAGACTCAAATTTAACATTCCTGCTACGTTTGCTTATTGGGGGAAGGGGGGGGGGTCATGCAATAGAATGCACAAAAAAGGAAATGTCTTTTGTACAGACTGCAGACTTTTCTTGTACATGCTTATAAATAAAACATATTCATATATATATGAAGGTTCATATATATGTGAATACACGTATATGAGAAATCTATGTCGGTCTGGAAAGCGAAAAAATTATATAAGAAAAATTACAACTATTTTCTAACTTGTAACTTCTATTTAAAGAAAGTTAAAATGCCGTTATGATGAGAGGTGATGTTGAAGCTGTTTGATGTTAAAAAGGGCAGTGTGATTTTTACAGAATGTTAGTCCGGATGCAGTATACACTGATTTATATGGAAAAGACTTTCCAATAAAATGGTTCAAAATTTAATCTTTAACAGATTTATCTTGTTTAAAAAAAAAAAATAAGAACCCAAGAATTTGTACTGTGCCAAATGTTATGAACGCAATAAAGGACTTTTGGATGAAACAGGCAGAACATTGGGATAAAGCTTTCTCCCCCCAAGAACCTGCAGGACATGCAAGCCTGCATGGCTGTAAAGTGGCGTGCCGGGGGGTGGGGGGGGGTCTGTGATATGGCACCGCTGCAGCTCACTTGTGCAGTTCTGAATTAACATCACGCTTTCCAGGCACTGGTCTTCGTTTGCATGAAACGTTCTCTTACTGAGGTGAAAGGCTGTAATTGCGTGTGGAAACAGAAGACAACTGTGCCCCCAAACAGAGCCAATTCTTAAAAAAAAAAATTAAAAATGCTGCATTAATTTTTGGCTTCAACCTGTAGTATCAGTGTGCCTGACAACTTTTGGACAATTTTTTCTTCCGCTCTCTGAAGACATAGCTATAAACATGTTCCTTCGAGGTTGCGACACGCAGGACCTGAACCGCGACTTAAAGACGGGGTCAAATTGTATGTGATGATTCAGCGTCTTGCCATGAAAACGAGATGCGTTTGAGAGTTTGCCCTCAGGAACGACTGAAAGCAAAGTTGTGAGAATCGTGGGTCTTCAGTCCCTTCCAAGCATCGCACTTGAGATTTTTTCATGGACGGGGCCGTTGCGATTTTAATGAGATATTCAAACGATCTCTGCACAAAAGCACACGTCTTTTATGTGGCTTCAAGCGACTGAATCGCCCTTTTCACTGATCTAGCAATGCTTTTATTATGATGTTTTAATGTTGCTTTGAGATGGAGGACTGGAGGCTTTCAGGTTTGGATTTAGAACATGCACTCTCATTGTAAGCACTGCTGTTTTGAGTTCTGCGCACCCCCTCCCCGCCCCTTTGAGTTTGCTGTAGCAGGATTATGTAAATAGGGCAGCGTTTCCAACCAGCAACAACCGACAGTCACGTCTGCATCCCAGTGCCTTTCAGGTTGATGGAGATGTGGGAGAACATTTTGCCGTTACTGTCTCATCTCTGTGGACCACTTCTGGCTCACAGGGCAATTAAAGAAGCTCTCTCCGCAGTGCCATTTAAAATAAGGGTAAAACAAAAGTCATATGACTGAGTTTAGCGTGTGTCTGATGCGATCTGAAGTTCAGCACTTCCGATGTGGGAAAACGGCTTTACAGTGTAATTTACAAGAGGATGGCAGACGCACCATTCATAGAGATGTGTGTATGACCTGGGCCATTTTCAGCTGAAGTGAAAATGACAAATGACCAAAAAGTGCCAAAAAAAATTTTTTAATAAAATTTAAAAATCACAACCCCCCCCGGCCCAGAGTGTAAATCATCTGCGAATGAGACTGGGGGGGGGATTATACTGCATCGTCAACTGTTGTCCTTGAAAATGCGCAACACAAGCCTGCTGAATGAGGGACATTACACGAATGGCCGTCTTTCTCGCCACTGACTGTCAAGGGCCTAGAAACCGGCACCCTGACACGGATCGCTCGCCGGTTACCCGCCTCCCTCTGTGAGCAGTCAGTGCCTTTGTCACTTTCTCACACATCTTTACCTGCGCCATGTCCTAACAAACTCCTACACTGAGTGGAAAGAGGGGTGGGAATAAAAAAAAAAATAAAAAATAAAAAAAAAAAAAAGTCTTTGGTGAGCCCAGAATTCTCAAAGCTGTTCATTCAGATTTGAATTTACTTATGTTTTCGCTTACGTGTCATGTCTTACTGTTAACCTGAGACACATGTTAAGGATTATCAGAATTAATTATGCAATACATAAACAGGTAGGAATTAATTTGAGGTGAGGGACTGGAAATCGGTAACTCTGCAGTTAAGAAAACTCCCTTTATTAGCGGAAGAGCTGGCAGACAGAGGAGCCGCTCTGGAATATTCCTCCAGAGCTGAGTGGCACTTTCGGAGTGCAGTGGCAGCCCACAGCCACAGATACACGAGAGAAAGAAGCACAGTGTGTGTGTGTGTGTGTGTGTGTGTGTGTGTGTGTGTGTGTGTGTGTGGGGGGAGACTGCTTCAACAGCCCATCCGCTACACACCCCTCCATGCTACGTAATTAATTTGCTCATCTCCTGCTCATCTTCTCACACGGGCAACACTGGGAACTGGGCTTTTTGCCAAACGCATCCGAGAACAAAAACCAAGCCCCCCACAAACCCCCTCTCGATCTCATCAGCACTGCGTTATAGCCCCCCCAGAGCCAGACACTGTTCAGGACCCCTGCTGAGCAGGTCCGACCCAACACTGGCACTTCTGGCAAATTTAAGATCTGCTTTACTTGGGCTGTTGACATTCCAGATTTTTATCAATTAATGAAGGCCCTCACCCCGACCCCCACAAGCCCTGTCCCACGTGCCCGCTCTTGGCGCCAGGCTTTGTGCTCTGATGCCATTGTGCCAAATGATCCATGACCCTTCGAAACACACGATAGCACCCAGCTGACAGCACCTTTACTTCTCAGCACTCGCTCAGTGCGCAGAGATAAACGTGGAGAGGAAACAAAGGACGCCGTAGCGTCCCGACACAACGATCCATCTCCCTGGGCAGAACAAAGCAAGCCTTTAGCCTAAATAATTATACACAAAAAAAAAAAAAACTTGCTTTAAGTGATCTTTAGTTATCAGAAAACACTCTGACTCTCTGAAGGGGTTAATTACCAATCCCAAAGTCATCAACATACTCATGGCCGCGTGATTCTAATTTCCAGCCTTGCACGTTGTTATTCGGCTCCATGCAGATGCAAAACTGTGAACTCAGCAAAAGAGCTGTGAGAGAACGGCAGGGCCGTCCAGGGTTTACGGTCTCTGGGGCTTGTTTATTAACTAACACACACACACACACACACACACACACACACACACACACACACACACACAGTTATCCATCATAGTGCCACTGCAGTGGAAGAGACTTCCACTGATCATGTGCTCCGTGAAGTCACTCAGCCCCACTCTGCTCTGAGCAGCACTGAAAACAGCGGAAACAGCTGGGTACCAGAGATGCCCAGACACCAAAGGTGTTTAGACACCAAAGTGACACAGAATCAGCTCCTAACAAGAAAGGGAGGAAAACACACACACAAACGGCAGATATAGGCCAACACAGTGGATAATTCCACCCAATATACACGAACATGACCTTGCCATAAAAAAGAAAAATTAATTCAGCAAAAATAGATATTTCGTAACTGTACATTTATGTTTCATTTCAGTAAAATGAGAATTTAACAGCTATTTAACTCTCGGTTTTGTCATTAAGGCATTATTTCAGGAAAAATTGTTCCATTTCAAATTCAAGACGTCTATACAGCGTGCTCCAATGCTCATCTTAAATATAACTCATTATCTTTTATTCGACAAAGACCTGAAAGCGATTTAACATTACAAATGCCGGAAACCCATCGTAAATATGAATTCAGCGTCTGTCTGTTACAAAATGACTTGAAATTAAACAATTCTCTTTTCCCAGTTATTCAACCCCCAGCTCCTTTATCTAAAACTGCCCCCCCTCAAAGCTGGCGGCTTCTGGGAACAAGCAGCCTCATGATGTCAGGAAGTAAATTACTAACATGACATGTTAACTGTCAGTCTACACCCACATCCAACAAGGCCTTAAAGGGTCGCGGTCGGTGTATAAGCGTCGTGTCGCTCGTATCACATCAGATGAGTCACGCCTCATGTTCTGCAAGTCATTTTATCGCAGCTTTTAAAAACGCACAACACACCACGGCTCGAGTGCCGCGCTGCTCTATGTGGACCGCATCGTTCTAATTAACACGGCCACTTGATCTTTTTCGTGTGCCCTCATTTAATTTTGCGGAGCCGAGGTTTAAAGCACTCTAAAGTTAGGCAAAAAGAAAAGCCAATTCTGTCTGGACAGTGCGATGTTGCAGAGTCAGACAAAAGGCAGCAGCTGAGCTTTAAAGGTGAAGTTAAGGCAATTATATAACGGTGTAGCAAAAAATGATGTAACATCAAGTAGGTGGGAGTGGATCCTACAGCACTGGACACACACAGAATGAGGGAAGAGACTCCAAATTAATGCACGGAGTTAAAACTGACAAATTTACCTATAAAAAACTGACGGGGGGGGGGCACCAAATGCAAACTCAAAGCATGCCCCACCGAATGAGCGGCTGTCCCAGCTTTACTCAGCATACAAGGACAGAAAATGGAGACTGACGACTACATCATGTCTGATCAAGAAGAAAGGAACAAGAGATGATGTGGAGACGTCTCGCAAGAGTACAAGATGTGCGCTTTCGACACGGAAATGCTGACGATCTCATTTATGGGGCTAGCAGAATGTGTGCGCGTGTGTGTGTGTGTGTGTGTGTGTGTGTGTGTGTGTGTGTGTGTGTGTGTGTGCGCGTGTGTGTTGGGAGGGTGAAATGCATTCTCAGTAACACAGCATTTGGCTCTCAGCTCCTGCAAACTCTTTGTAAAAACGCATTCTGTGCACTTCCTCTGTTGTTCGGAACATAAATATTTCATAAACACACAATGCAGTACTGAGGTTGAGGTATGTTTTTAACACAGTTACAGGACTGGTACATCAAGATGACCTGGACTGACATGGGGGGGTGGGGAGGTACAGGGGAATACTTTAACACACTGATTTTTCACATGCGGGAGAAAAATTAGATTTCAATATGCTGTCAGCGTAATAAAACTACACTGCGTCGACACGGGGATTAAGTGCGTATGTTAATCCCACGGTTGACACTCAAAGCGTCCTCCTTATAAAAGCTCACTTACATACGTCTGATCAATCCTCAGCTATATCTTTTAAAGTGATTAATGTGTTAAGTCACGTACATCTGTATGGCATCTTCTCACCACTTAAATATCATCTCAAACTGACGGGCCAGTGAGACGTCACTGACGAGAAGAGGAGGAAGGTGCGTGTCAGGAGGTGCAAATCAGCAGGTCTGGGTTTGAGACTGGCCCCCTGCTCAAGGTTTCACTCTAAAGAGAACCTGGTGCTGCACCAAAGCCACTCCATCACCTGGCAGGTGGGGAATTAAGACAGCAGATTAGGGCAGTGAGGGGAGCCAGAATCGGCTGTCAGAGCTGAACACCAGAAGCAAATCCAACCGTGTGGACATAAGGCAACAGGTACCAAGGGGCCTTCAGCGGATGTAATGGGTTCTCTTTTTTTCCCTGGACACCAGTTAAGCGTTAAGCACCCACGACATTCTCCTTGACACAAACCTTAAAGAACCTACCGGGGTGGGTCCGACACAAACGAGTTCATACCTTGCGTGCTGGAAGACAGGAACCTGGCTCACTCAAACAAACATGACACGGGCAGCGGTGTCGAACAGAACAGAACCAGAATCGCCTCCTAACAGCAATTACAGGACCGGAGGGAGGGGGAGGTTCCGTTCAACTGGGTCAAAAGATTTGCTTCAGTTTTACTGGCAAAACAGAGAGGTTATTAAACCGTAATCCTGCCATGCAAACATAATATGTGAATTTAAATAGGATATTGAATCCGGAATCATTTAGTTTAATTAATCACCAGGCACAGGTCCCAATACAATTTAATAAAGATAATATATCCCTTAGAAAATTACTTATATGGAATAAATGATTTCATTGAGAATATTGAGGTATTCAAAACTAACTGCAATAACAAAACAAGCTTCAGATATATTTAACCTTTAAATGAGCACGTCTGTTTGCATATTAGCAACCCCCCCACCCCACAAAGTTAAAAACATAGATGGTGGCATTAGGAAAACATCTTCCAGTTTCTCTATGGGCCAAGAGTCTTTAAAAAATTAAATGAGATGAGGAATTGATAAACATGGGCCAGGAAGACAGACACCCCCCCTACAAAAAGCATTAACTGATGACGACATGTGCATTACAGCCGCTGAATGGGTAAAGGTCCCCTTGACCGTGACTAACAAAAGGTGTGCCTTTTTTGGCAGGGTGGGGGGGGTCAGATTAAAATTTTTTTTGGGAGTTCATTTCTGATGGAAGGGCTTTATTGGATTTTACGCCCTTCTTGCCTTTAGCCCTCTGCTTACCTGTGTCAAGTGTGGTTTAGTGGTTTAAGACCAACTACAGGTGCTCCGTTTTGCTGTGTTGGAAAAACTGCTGAGAATCACAGAATTAAAAAAAAACTAAGAATCTTTTAAAGGCTCTTGAGAAAAGCCACACAGGAAATGTTACTGACTGTTAGACACTTAAGGAACCGTTGGTATCGCAACAATAACTCTGAACCTAGTAGGTACATGGAGTTTCAAACGTTAAAACAGAACACCGGCACTGCCACGCTGCACCCTTTCAGAGAAATGGGTACTTCTGCATCAATGCAGTCAGGCTGCGCGTGGGAGTCTGTGCACAATACTCCCCAGCCGCGAGGCGGAGCACAGATACTGGGTATCGATTCATCCCTTGTTTGCTTTGTGCTGTACTTCTCAAACTCAGAGATAAACTCAGAGGTACCAGGACAGAGAGCTGCACTCCTGCAGTATCAGAGAAATCCTGCTCCTTCATTTATTCAAGGCCTGAAACTCGACACAGAGAAGGAGCAGGACAAAACTGATAAACAAGTCAAGAAACCATCTCTTGTCTGCAGAGGCACATCGTCACAACTCAAAGGAGAACTTCCACAAATATGGCGTAGCTCTTGGCAAGTCAAATTTTACTTTCTCAGTTTTGAGCATGGGAATTGAAAGCACGGTTACTGGACAGGTAGCAAGGGAACGAGAAGGTAAGGTCTGGGGCAAGATGTGAGGAAGGGGACAGATGACAGAGGGGGGGCATGATGACGTCAGAGGGGGGACTACCAGAAGGCTCACAAATGTCCAGCACAGAACAGCGACTTGCATTCCTCTGTCCACGTGCTGGATTCTACCCAACACCCAATTTCCAAGCCCCAGGGGTGGAATTAAGCCTAAACGTAGACAGGTGGGAATCGTGTTGAGAACAAGAAGCACAGGCCAACCCAGAGAAGAAGAAGAAAAAAAAAAAAATTAATAAAAAAAACCTGCTTTAAATCCTACAAACAATGCACAGCCATTAAAGTGAAAAAATCCCACTTAACGAAGAATGCGGTTTTCATGGAGCGCCGGACTTCAGGGCTGCTCCCCTCAGTCTCAGCTCAGGTTCAAAATACTACTTAACAGCTCCCATAAGAAACGCCAGAGAGCAGCACTCGATGGGGACAAAGCCCGGGGTTCGAGAGCTGGTTGATGCGGCTCACCAAGCAGATATGGCCCGGGACTGTAAATAAAAGGGGCCCGAAGGTGGCTCCGAGGTCCCAGGTCCCTCCCACGTCCACACAAGGTCCGTCTGTCAGGGTCCACCATTCGTGGTTCTGAGCAAGCCGTGCACAACTGCCGGGACCGCGTAACAAAATTCTCAGTTTAGCGTCCAACATCCTCGGTGTAAACGTTTCGTACGAAAGCTCAACGCTTTGCATCACCAACACTTCTGTCTGGAGGACTTCTCACGGCTCAAAAGGCACTCTTAACGTACAGCAGAAGTAATTACCCTAAAGGATGCACTAAGAAAGCGTGAGCATGACGACTTTGAAACAAACTAAATTTTTATTTAGGTGTATGATAAAACAACTCCTCCGCTGGCATTAAGCATGAATCAGACAATCTGGCAAACAGCTCGTCCTGAAATTATTGGCAAAGGTCTGTGCAAACACTTGCTCTCGAAAGCACATCTATTATGAATCCATTAGCATTGTTCTCAGGGTAACTGTTGGACCGAGCGCCTTCGCAGCCAACGATAAACAACTCGCAGAAGGTTGAGCAAACAACCGGCGCCATCAACACCTCCACTGGAAACCTCGACAGGAAACTTTAACATCCGAGAGCGGGACAGCTTGCCAAACGCGGATAAAACGCAGGGAGTCGAGAGGAGGTGCAGGCGAGGCGTCGCGGCGCAACAGCGGGAGTTCCACCTGGGAGCCACCAGGTGAGAACGTGGGAGCGAGACGGTGGGAAGGAGGGTGATGAGATGGGTAACGAGTCTCGCCTGCTCATATTCCAAGTCCAAGTGTGTGGGGGGCAAAAAAAAAAAAAAATTATGCGTACCAGTCTAGATTAGTTCATCAGATATTCAGAAGAAAGTAGCACAATTTTTTAAATGAGACATGGGAGAAAATTTGTTTTCAGCAGTCTGTATATTTTTTTTGCCCTGGGGTGGCAGGGGTTCCAAATCCACAGTCATTTAACACCAACAATACAGTCTCTTTGTGGCTGTCTGCAAACTACAGAGCTGGGTTATAAGTTTTCAGTTACAGGTAATTTGGACAAAAGCCAGCACGCAAAACTATTTAAAAGCGCCCTTCACAGAACAGATCATGCCATCTCTACCCACCAGGTACACCTACACAACCTGAAACGGTGAACAATGCTGACGTAATTGTACTCCATGGATGAGTGGTGGAACCTGCTGAAGGTGATCCAGATAGTTCTACTCCTAGCCTGGGGAAGCATTAACATTGGGTCTGCCGTAACGTTGGCCCAGCGCTGATCCCGAGGTCACATCTAGCCGTCTCCGCCACACTCAACATGCTGATGAGGCAAAAAAAACACAGACGCCAACCTACACGCGTGGAAGCCAAGGACATTTCCTGAACACTGCTTTAACGGCACAGCTGGGTTCAGCCCTCCTGCAGACCTGAAAGCATGCAGTGACCACAAGCACAGCCGGGTTTTTAAGTTCACAATAATCCACTTCCCAGACCCACCGTGGATCCTCCATAAATGTCAGACGAACCTCGAGTGAAATATTTGTACATGCCTGTTGATTAACAAACAAAGATGAAAAGGCTGGCTGAGATTTGAGTATTGTACGTGTGCTCACATGCGACGGACGGACTGCCAGACCAGCATGGAAGGCAATGCCACCCTCTTCACTGAGGCCCACTTTCAAAAAAAATAAATAAATAAATAAATAATAATAATAAATAAAATAATGTTGGGGGGGGGGCAAACCCTTGACCTTTTATACCATTTTAAACATCGAAAAGGCTAACGACTGGCTGCCATTTCCTGATGCCATGTTAAAGTCCGTCTGCAATATTCCCCTTATTATGACAGCAGGGGAATTAATGAACCCAGTCAGAGGCACGAGTTAATTTTCTGTGTTAAGAGCCAAGGCAGCACTGCACCCACACCACCACACAGTAGGGGGGCGCTCCAAAACTCAATTAGGTCTTCCATATTTCAGGCAAAAAAATCCAACACTAACACTATGCATTACACGCAGAAGTCTGCAGTTGGGAAGGAGGCTGTACCAATAGGGGGCGGGGGGGAGCAAGATCGCAGCCGACAGGAGCTGAACGTGACGAGCTCGTCTGCAGCCCACTGCTCTCCTCCACCACGGCAGCTTTCACCAAAGGGTCACGACATTTCAGTCTGCCGTACTCAGAGAGAGCCACTTGTTTTGTCAGCTTCTAAGCAAAGTGGAAGCAGATAACAACCAACCAAGCACCCATTCAAAGGTCATCGTTTCAAACTGTGGGGTTAAAGTTGTGTTTTTCCAATCATGCCCTCAAGAACAACAGGGAGCACAAACTTCTGGCTGTTACGGTCTTCAACAGCACAGCCCCCTGGGACTTTCCTACCTGCCTCTGCCCTTCCTCTTAAACCTGATCCAATTTACAGCCAAGTCTGGATGAAGAGAGGCAAGTTCACAATGTTTCTTACACACACACACACACACACACACACACACACACACACACACACACACACACACGCCTTTATTAAGCAGCTGAAAGCCTGCGGCTCCCGTCACCACGCTACAGGTACTCCTCGTTCTAACATTGCATCTGACCTGTCGATTCACATTCATTGAATTATTTCATTAGGAACTGAATCCTCTCCATGTTCTCTTCTCATCCAATTCCTCCCTTCAGGATATCATTTCACTCTGCGTTTTTCCTCTGCACTGCACTATATCACTAAGGCAGGGGTTGGGGCCCGTCTTTCTCTTGCTCAGGAACCGAACACCATCATACTGCTGAACTTCCACTGATGCCGTTCCGTCTCCACCGCAGGGAGCTCTGCATCTCAGCGATAATCTCTAAATTAAAGGCAGGCCTGTTATCACCAAAGTCAGCTATCACACTCTTCCTAACCTTCATGGTGATAAACGCACAGGTAAGTTACCCAAAGTCCAACAATGATTAAGGACATAAAAAAAAAAAAAAACCTGCAACAGGAAAACGAAGTCACGCTGCAAAGGAAAATTCTGACTGCCTGGAAATCGATGCATTTCAATGTATGACGCATGTTTTAAATCCTGAAACCCTGGACAGTTAAAGTTCTTAGCGCTACAACAGCTAAACATGGAGACAAGAGGAGACAGACGGTTGGAGAAGGCTGAAGAGCTCGTCTACACCCGCACTGCAGGGGCCAGGGACGCTTCACTCAGCCACAAGCATCATCTTCAGCAGATGTTCCACAACATGCTGCCACTCAGGAGGAACGGCTGGCAGAGCGATCCGCCAGGAATACAGCGCACCTGAAAGATGTGTCAACAGCACTCCACTGGGAGGTGCTGTTCCAAACGGCAGACGCACAAAACAGTTACCCTTCACACAGTCACGCAACTCATTCGACTAAAAGGAAAAGACTTCCAGTAATAACTCCAGTGAATGACTAATAATCGGTATAATTTGTTGCCAACGCTGGGCTCATTGAGACGATAATCGGATAACTTAACGAGGGTAAAGCCCGTTTACCACTCTGTTATGCCTCGATCTTAATTTTTAGAAATCCAGCCTGTGTACAACATTGAGCACGACGTGTCGTCCCTGCAGTTCACACACACAAAACGTTTGTCTCACACCGTCGCGCTCAGACCATTTCTAACAGGACAACAAAACCATTCGGTGTCGTACTTGGGTTAAAAATGTAGCGAAGATAACCGTAGCAAGATTCTTAATAAAACAACCTCCCGATTCAAGAAACCATTGAGCCATTTCACCACCCTTGTCCATCTTCAGAAATCATTTTGGTCTCATCCCGAATTGCCAAAAAAAACAGGTGGCTTTAACTGGCAGCATTAAGGTATGAGAGAAAGGCGCACACAGGAAAGAGCCGAGCCTCTGGGGTCGAATGACTGCCTCAGACCTCGTTTGTTCTGCAGGCGTTTCGGTAAATAAGAGAGAGATGCATGGCTATTGATTTCAGCAAAAAGTCACGGTGGGTCAACAACCAATTGGAAAGATTACAATTTATGCCTCTGCCTGAGAAACTATTCCCCCTTCTTACTTTACATGCCGCTGGTGAGGTGGGTAACTCAGCCAAATGTTCGGTCCTTCATTTAGGATAAGGCCATCAGCGCTTTTATTTAAGCTATTCAAAATTGAAATTCATCCTTTCAAGGATTTTACCCCCTTTCAAATGGGCTCATTTCAATATAGTTCTTAAAGTCCAGAAAGCCTTGGAAAACCCAAATGAGGTTCTGAAAGTGTGCTGACGTGCCCTTACGTTACCGCTACGCTCTGTACACGTGCACACACACCGGCTGCTTTGAAAGGTCAGCTGGACCAACCATGGAAGCTGGTGGATAATTATTCATTCATGGGCTGCCATGGCGACCTGACTGGAACAAATAGGTATCTCCACTGTATCCAGGTCTGTGTTGATTCATCCACCACACTCAGACCCACTTAACCTCAACGCCCTTGAAAGGCTGGGAGTCTGACACTCTCCTTTACGTGCCCTTTTCTCATGTCAAAATTGTGCACTACAGGGAAGTATTAAAGACTCATCTAGAATACAAATATGAGAACACAAGCAGGTGGCTGTGCCAGGAGAGCGCCTCCTACAGTGTGGAGGACCAAAGGTACCTGACAGAGAGGGGCACTGTAGCTCTCTGTGTAGTACAAAGAGGCCGTGCCCAAAAGCCGTACAAGCAGCATCACACGCACCAACACACGGTGAACTTCCCAGGTGCTGAAATCAAAGGCACAGCGGTCATTAATGCACAGAAAAAACTAAAACAAAGGGAACGTTTTCGCAAGCTGTGACGATGTCGTGACGCGGCTCTGTTGCCGAGAAACACAGAGGTCCCTCAACAGCTACACAAATATGTCCTGATCCCGCACAGCACCCAAAGGGGGCTCTTGCAGCCTGACGTCAGCTGTGCCGATTCTCAGAGACAGATGGAACATTTCAGACATCGATGAACACAGACCTGGGCCAGCTTCGGCAAAGGTCACGTCATAAAACACACGGGGTTAAAAAAAAAAAAAAACTTGTTTCTAGATTCCCGATGAAATAATCTCATACGATGGATCAGGGAATTGCATCGATCAAGATGTTATGTTGCAAATCTGAAATGCAACTGGGTACTGGAATTAAAATTCAGCAAACGGTGAAGTAGGAAATGCGCCATTTGTAATCTCAACATTTTAAATTACAGCAGACTGAAAACTGATGTTTAGCGCACACGTTTCACATGGACATGCAACTGGGTTATAATGGGATAATTAGCTAGAACTTCGATCAGGCTGTAAAAGTCAGAGTAAGGAAGACCTATTGAGAGCCTGTCTAGAAACGGTGTGTTAAATGAAAACCAGAGACGCCTGAACTGAATAAGTAACCCAATATCCATCTCTGTATCTCATCCTCTAAGAACCAGGTGCGCAGAGAGAAATTCCTTTAGGAAGTCAAGGAATGCAGCTGAATTGTATGTAGCGCCTTTCACAAGAGCTCCCGCAAGGAACTGACCAACAGCGTGCCGTGTGACAACTGCAGAGACATACAGGCACATATTGCACATAAAAAAAGGAGAGAAATTCCTTAAGCATGGATGGGGGGGGGGGGAATTTAGTGATTCATAAACCAATTTGTTACATAGCCACTCCCTCCTCCACCCCAAAAATAAATAAATAAATAATAGAAAATAAAAAATAATAATAAAAAAAAAAAAAAAAACTTAAATTTTAGCCAATTTCTTATGCTTATCCTGCTGCGAGTACCATTTCAGCTCCGGTAAGCAGCTGTTAGCCATTTGGAGAGGACTGGCCACCAGACCCCTCCATGGCAGACAAGAGACGTGTAAAAGCAGAGCAGATGCTGCCCTGTCCGCATTAGACAGCTGAAGGTTCCCTGTTCCTGTAGTCCATCAGAACGGACCAGAAGAATTGGACACACTCATTCCACACACTTTAAACCAGCAATTAGACCGCAGTCGGGGTTAATTTCTAACGAGAGACGGGGGGGCGTTGTTTTCAAGTTTCTTGAAAAAACAGCCCTCTTCATTCGCTAGCCCTGTAACTTAGCAACACAGCGCTGACTTGAAGGCCTCTAACAGCAGTGAGTAGCCAGACCAGCCCATGGACGTGGATAAAGGAAAACGCAGAGAGATTGTGGTGTCAGTACTCAGGAGTCGTCTGACCACATTGTGCTTATAAATAAACCCCCAGCAGGGCCGGTGCCCCCCCCCCTGCTGATCCAAAGGAGATGAAGACATTACCGCAGTCTCCTGTAAAGGCAGAAAAACCACCCTGTCAAAACGCCGCATCAAGTACCAGACTGAGGGGAAGGAAAAAGACACATGCAGTGTCTCTACAACATCGCCAAACTGCGTTTATCCCAAGTATTAGCGTTTGTAAACTTTCATTTGCTTACATTATTTCAACATTATTTTAATGTTAACATAAAATATTTAGAATTAACTGGATGGGAAGAGAAAGAACTAGAGACAACGTGCACCATTTCCCTGGGCAATAAATGTTGTCGTGGAAACGGCTGACTCATCACTGCTGCCCCAGCACACAGAGCCCGGACATGTGAACGTCACCCCCGGTGGCAGACAGGAGCTCTGCTTGGAGTGCAGCGTGCGGGTTCGTTAAGAGCACTCCTAATTAGTCACGTGCCGCACCTCTTGCGACGTCGCATCCTTCACCCGGCGTCGGCTCCAATAAGGCACAGCCGCAACGTCGGCAGTCCTGCGGTGAAATCGACGAGTACGTCGCCCCCATCACCGATCTGCCCACACATCCGCTGGGTGTGAGAGTCGGCTCATTACTTATTCACGCTTTATGTGAGTGCCGGGTGGGGGGTATGGGGAGGCCCAGAGGCGGCAGACAGACAGTCTCGTCAGCACACGATGGGATACGGCATTAAACCGACCCATCGTGCAATCACAGGATCCTGGGCGAGAGGCGGATGGGGGGTCCAGTACAGTCAGCCGGGAGAAAGAAATGTCAGAGGTCAATAAATTCTGCACCTCCTGACTCGTTAAAGTCTACACGCCGTAATGATGATGGCCGCCTGACGGAAGGTTTACAGAGCAAAGTGCCATTATTGGAGCCATGATGCTTGAGGGGAAGGTGTCAAAAAATAATAAATCAAAGTTGCGTTACATGCTTCATTTGGTTAGTGTTAATAGGGAAACAAACGCTCAAGACGCAAAAAACAGCAAGACTCCAATAACCACTGGCTGTTTAGACCATTGGGGTTTATCATGGAGACAACAGGGAGGAATTCAAAAACAATATCGGGCTAAACTAACGGGGGAAATGACCGCACAGCTTGTGTGCTCTTGCAGGCACTGAAGGTTAAGCACAGACAGCAGGCCTGGGAGGACGGCAAGAGCTAGTGGACAAATAGAGCCGGCTGGAGTGCATGCCGGCATCTAGCCTGTTTGATGGCTGGGCGGGTGACAAGGGACGGGACGGCTCGCTCGTTCACCGCTCGCGCCAAGCCAATTCCTCAGAGTCGCCAACCAAGGACGCATTTCAAAAGAGCAGAAAAATGACAGGAAAAAGTGCAAGAGTAGCAGAGAAGTTCAAACCCCACAGGTCACTGCGAAGAATTAACTGTCATTCACAAAAATGCCCATGTTGGCATCGATACTGACTGGGCATACACTTCCTCTGCCGAGTCCAGCTTCTGTCACCCCCTTGATTTGCAATTAACCTCTCAGTCACTTCCTCAGCTCTGCGTTGCGACCCACCCATCACAAAGGTAACAGGGAACGGGGGCCGGATGACACACGGAAGGTCACGCGGCCCCCCTCATCAGTACCGGGACCAAATTCGACAGAAGGAGAACCGCCCACATCCCTAAACTGCCTCAGCCAATAATCTTCATGTGGGTAAACTTTCCAGGTATGTCGCCTCCCAAACAGACTCGGTACTTAAATTTACAGATTAAATGTTGAAAACAATACCTCGCGCACCGGTATTACCCCGATGGAGACCAGCTAAACAGCACCACTTTGCAGCACAGCACCTTGAACCATGGAACAAACAGAACAAACAGGCTCATCGGTTTACAGTCAGAGCAGAGAAACATCAGCTTCCAGTGTGAAGGAGTCAAACCTCGACAGAGACGGCATCATAAAACCACAATCTGGTTGCTTCTCTACAATTCTGCTAAACAGGAAACATCTCCGTGGTCCTTCAACCGTAACCGAAGGATACCAGGCCATCTGGTATGGCGGGTTCATGCAAAATGAGGCAGAGGAGAAGTCTGCCGCTCCAGACCATTGGCACATTTGCCCGTTGACTGGGCACAGGCTTGCACGTGCTCACAAAAGAGAGCAGGCGGTGCACACGGAGTAGGAATTACTGGAAATTGTTTTAGCCTAAAGGTCACTTGCTCCTCATAATCTATCATACCAGAAGCATCTGTAGAACCCCCCTCGATTCATCGACCGCATGGCGGCAGGCCTCAGGGCTGTGGATTAGCACTACCAGGCATAGCCACCAGGGGGCAAAACAGGGAGAATGTCACTCCTAAGGGAATAAACACTTCATCTGGGATATCTATCAAAAACATGTTATGGAGATATTACATGCAGCAGGGGGGAAAAAAGAGAGCAAATCTCCACACCTATCTTGAAGCATGCTGAAGAATAGGCAAAATAAAACTCTTTCATCAATCAATCCCCAAGAAGAGTCCTTATTCACAACAAAGGCGTTATTCCCCCACACGTGTGTGCACACACACACAGTCCCAACTGAGATGTGCTTGACTTAGGAAAGCCCATGGGCTGCACTGTTACTGCTGCTCAGAGCTGGTCCCCGAGGCAGTGACGCATACCAACACACAAACACACGGGTGCACGTGTAGAGAGAGGTGCGCGCACGCACGCACGCACGCGCACACACACACACACACACACACACACACCATCCTACACTCCGGCTTTTCTGCTCGTGGATCATTGATATTCCGAGCCAGTGCTTGTGTTCAGGAGAGATCGGGACTGCTCCATAAAGGCGGTATTATATGAAGGCAGCTCCCCCGAGCAGAACCGAGTCGCTACACCGTGGCCTCTTCGACGTCAGCAAGCACACTCACAGGAGTGGAGAGGACATCTGCACCCCACAGACCAAACCATATGAAATTATAACAAGGCGGCAGAAAATAACCATTTGCGCTTTCCTCCTTTTCATCCTGCTTGAAAGAGGAGTTGCTGCACCAGCAGCCAGCAGCACATCCTACAGTACTTCAGAGAGCTGGGGCCAGTCAGGGGCGCCTTTCATCAGAGTGGGGTAAGAAGAGCCCCTCTAAAGCCACAGCCCTTGCCTTGGTATATGAAAAGCCCAACTAAACATATGGCAAAGCCAAAGCCTCTGCCTTGCAAACCCGCATGTGAGGCTGGTCACTCGCACCTTGGACTCTCTGTCCAGGTGGGAAGGTAGACACTGAGCAAGAATGGCAGGGACGTTTGGCCAGGAAGAAGCGTTATCCAGCCCTGCAACGTTTACTCAACATTCAAAAACTGTGTTCGCAATTATACAAACGTGGAGCCTACAGCCCTCTGCACTGGTGTGAGAAGCCGCCGATTTCATCATCTCGCAACATCACTTGCTTGCTGAGAATGTGTTCCACACAGATGTGTTTCAGAGAAGGGCTAACAATCAAGTAGGCCTTAAAGCAGAATCGCAGACAATGGAAAATGAAAACCAAAAGAGAAATATCAATATTACATCAGGACAGGAGTTAACAGACTGTACAGGTGGCTACTCTGTCACCCCCCCCATACACACACACACCTTTAAATTTCAAACAGCAGCTGAGGCTTGCCAGAAAGTGGGAAATAAAACAAGCTTTCATAGCTAAAAAAAAAAAAAAAAAAACGACAGGCGCTCACCCAGACGCAGGGTGCTGAGCACTCCGCGCACTCCTTCACACGGGTGTCAGAAACTCCAGCTTTCCAATCAGAGCTGATTAACTACACCCACAATCCTCTGCACAAAGGACACAGCCAACAAAAATCAACTTCACCAAGTACAAAAGTATATTTTGTAACATTTACTGTGCTTGTAACCATGTCACCGTGCCTTCTGACCTTGCAGTGTGAATACAGCATGCCTACAGCAGGGATATTCAATTAGCTGCCCCCCCCCCCTCCAAGTAGTTTTTTTAACTGGCCCTTTGGCTACTTCCTGCCAGCTTAGCTATGTGGGTCAACAACCAAAACATTGCTTTCCACATTAGACAGAGTGACTGTAGTACAGGCAGTAAGTGTCCTCATCCAAGACACCCCACAGGAGCCCTCATCCACGTGAAGCAGACACTGATCTCTACTTCACCCACCCAGCTGTGATGAGAGATGGCGTTGGGGGGTTAAAAAAAACCACTGCACTCAAAATCAGGCTGCCTAACAGCAGGGCTTAATCACACTCGCCACTTGAGAAGGGATTAAAACAAAGTAATCTTGGGCGCGGCACATTCCAAGCCAAGCCTCGCAAGTGAAAACAGGGGGCGCCACTGAAAAAGGCCGGCATGGGTGAACCGATGCAGAGTACTGGTGGGCGGCGATCACGGTCGCCCTGCAGTAACGGTGTACGCCCACCCAGAGGAAGACAGCACACCTTCCAAGGACCTTAGGCGTTCAGGTAATGAAGTGTGTTCCTGGAGCATAAGGATAGCTGGTCGACAACAATGCGCTCCAGCTCTACCCTGTTGAGATACGTGCATGTGAGTGTGTGCGGGTGAAAATGGGAAAACAGTGAACGCAATTACAGGGGAGCACTCGAGAGTGAAAACACACCTGAAAGTAGGTACGGCTGATGAAACCGCCTTCTGAAAAACTTAATCAAACTAAGCATCTTATGTCCACCTGGTCCCCCACTCCAAAGGCAAACTGCTCAAGACAATTTTGCTTATACGACAATTGTAATACTTCAAGTGCAACGCCCTCTAAACGCACACTCTCGCCAAGCGAGTCAGTGCAAGGTAGCCCTGCGTGCCCGCCGTCTCCTGCCTCCTGTCTTCCCTGGCGATAGAAACGGGCAGCCTTAAACGCAAACCCAGAGAAAGGCGCTGCAGATCCTGCGCTCGCAGCAGGTAAGGTGCACTGGTGCTGCACTGGAAAAGAGCAACGCTCAGGGAAAAGTTTCTACATCTGTAGAGCTACAAAACAGCGCTGTCACCACAGTCGAATGTGAAAGAAACTCAAACTTAGGAGCGATTCTAAACAGCAGCGACGCTACCGATTTTGAAAAGGCAGAAGTTTAGAGACGTGTGGTAGACTTTATCTGCAGTACATCTGGGAAGGAGTAAGCCAAATGAAAAATTACAGGCATGTACGGCAATCATTGGAAATTACAAATTAAAGCCCCTTTTAATAAAAAATTTAATTTCAAATTGACATAAGATATTGAAACCTCCTACGGAACAGCCACGGATCAGTGTGTTGATGATCAAACAGGAGTTTATACAAAATCCATTTCAGACAGAGTGACCGATAGAAATTATCTTCAAACACAGCCATCAGTCAGCTGTTAATTTGGGAACAGCAGTGGAAATCTATTTCAATTTGACGGCTCAACCGGCGTGCATTAGTCCGCGCAGAACCAGCACCGTTTTGTGCCGTCGCTCCGAAGCCCGTCAGCTGAAAGATAAAGGGTTTCCGTGGAAATCACGGCAACACACGCACGATTAGCATCCCGGTTTAGGGAAAGTGCCACGTCGACCTCCCGGGAGGCCGGCGTGTTTGTGACAAACTGATATTTAAACAGTGTCCCACTAGCCAAGCACGCGGCCTTGACCAGAAGTACCAAAGGCAAACGAACGTACAGCTAACAACTCGCACAGGATAACAGTTAAATTATTTATTAAAGAGGTCAGAGGGAGCGAGGAAGCCAACTATCCCAGAAGTGACCCTTTGTGAGTATTCACCCCACCCCACCCCCTTCTTTCAAAAGCTTCTGTGGGAAGATCCACCATCTCCGTCCCAAGCTTTTAACTCCCGTTTTCCAGAATGTCTAACGGGACCCCGATGTGCAAATGAAAATTAAAGGGAGAAAAATGACAGCATGACAAATACCGAGAAAGCCCATTAAGATGGTTAAAGGGCAGGAGTGACCCTGGAATTAAAGTCTGCTCATCTGGTCCTTTAACTCAAGGGTTTCCTCAGGTGATTTACATTTGAAAAAGAAAAAAAAAAAAAAAAAAAAAAGAGGGGGGGGGGGCGGCGAAAGGCTGGTAAACAGGCAGGGCTGACAACAAGGAGCGTCCC
>JABJVR010008582.1:0-10532 GCA_025773905.1 Chitala chitala | reverse complement strand
CCACCAAGCACAGGGAGAACATGCAAACTCCACGCACACAGACCCAAGGCAGGAATTGAACCCCAGGCCTGGAGGTACGCAGCAACAGTGCTAACCACCATGCCATCGAGCCGCTGCATAGGCAACCATCACCATTAATTACTGGTCTTTCTTTCACTCCAAAAAAAAAAGCCTTTCAAAATTGAAGTCAACAATAACATGATCAGAATAACACTTAACATAATAAACATTGTTTAATAAACAGTTGTGAGGCTATTATAACTAGATTTGTGAAGTCAATTACTTTTTACCCACCATGAACAACGACAAATTTGTACATTATCTAAAAATATTCCCAAAATTATGCCTACAGAGCTTTCCAACATAAAATAACAATTAATTTCATGGATATATGACTGTCCTCATGTGGGATCTAAAATACAACAGCAACACCTTTGAAGTGACTAATTGATCACCGTGCCTGGTCATGATTTAATGCTGGGGGCAGTTAGCAGTATTGGTTGGAGCTACACTCCTAATCACCTGGCAGTTTCATATCCCAGATCTGCTGGCAAGCGTCATATCGGTGTCCCGGTGTCGACACAACAGTAAAAAGTGAATCTGGGGTACATTAAATGGATCGGACAGAATGAAGCTGTCAGGTGGTTCTGTTGAATTGCAGGTCACCTGCAGAGTCTGGCCGGTGGTAATGATTCTTTTTGGAGGTGAAACAGAGCGGCGCTGGTTCCATTTGTTCATGGACGTGAGGTCAGCACTTAATGCAATATCAGCATGTTTGAATTGTTATAGGTTGTCCTTTAACAAAGACCTCTTACACAGCTCATTTTCTACCTCGTCCATTGTGCTTAATGAAATGGATTACATGTATTACTAAAGCATAATGTGACTTTTCTTCTCCTCCCCTGTTCTTTCTTAAAATTTAAAATTCATAATTTAAAAAACCTAATATAAACTCATGTATAAAATGTATGTGTAAAAAAGTCAAATGTATATCTAATCTTATTTACGAAGCGTCGTTATTTTGAGTCTATGTACTTCCTGTTTACTTTCAATAAGTGCATTGAGATTTGTTTTGTATAGACATTGGGTGGGGGATTATATTGCACTGTATTGATTTTAAGGGACTTAGTATCAGGTGACATTTGTTCCAAGGTGACACCAAAGTGATACAGTCATCCTGCATGAAGCATGGACTGTGGGTTCAAATCTGCACCCTTATGTGGGCATGGAATCAACATGCATTTGTGTGTGTACCAGGTCCTTTGACTATACTCTTTATTAAACATCTGTGATGTTTTAAATGTGGTGACCAATAGCACGCTAAACATTGTACATAATCCGTGATGTTATGGACAATACTACAGAAATTTACACGCTAAATGATGAACTTTGTGTGACGTCTAACATGAACTGTGGTCCAATCATGCCTTTAGCTCTGTGACTCGTATGTAAATCAAGGACCAACAAATGTCAATAATAACATTTAAGTGAAAAATATCTCATTATTAATGCCTAATTTTTTATGAATCATCTCGAGACAGACTGAAACACCAAACCTTTGACACACAGGCATGACTAATGCATACATTATTACAATAAAAGTTTAATAAACTTGCATTTGTATTAGTCAGTCTTTTATAGGTGACAGTGAAGGGGGCAAGAGTAAGTTTGCATGCGTATCTCACATTTTACTGTAAGGTTTCTAGCACCTGATACCAGATTCAGACTGGCACTTTTGTCCTTTATATACCCTTGAAACCTTATTGGCTGTCAGGCCTACCAGTGGCCACACCCCTCCTACAGAGCACCTCTATTTCTTTGGCACTTGCGGTCTTGTTTCTGCCTGTCATGCCTGTTACCTTACCATGTCCTTCTCTAATCATCCTGTTTACTTCTTTTGTAGTTTCTGTCACAGATGGATCCACACGGACTCATTTTGCATGTCATTTGGATTTTTGACTTTGGGCTCATGTAATTTGATTTTGTTCACTTGGAAAGGCATGAAAAAGCCTTCAAATCTGCATTTGGGTTTGTCCTCTTGGTTTTAGTGTGTCTGAGTGTTACATTGGCCTTTCATTTAGGCTTTTGCCTGACATTGGTGTGTCATCTTTAAGGAGGTCTTTGTCACTTTGAGGAAAACAGCATGTTCTGCAGCACATGTACTCATCTAGCTGCCCTGCCAATCTCCCAGCATGCACAGGGCAGGCAGCCACAAGCTGCTCAGTCATTTAACTTTAATGTTATACTGCCAACGGTTAAGGAAGAGGTCTCGCATTGATTCCAAGACCATTTATCTTTCCATTAGAGGAACCACTTCAGGTTTTATTGGTGTAATAAAGTCTGTCTTAACTCCCACAAAATGCCACCTGACCCCATCTTAGATGGCCACCACTCCATATTCATCTACTCTTCTGCATCTGGTGGCTACACTTATCCTGCGAACATCTTAATTTTTGTTGTCTTTCAATTACACAAACAGGGTAAAAGGTTTTTTTTTTTTCAACAAACACAAAGATAACATACTCCTGTTAAAAGCAAGCCTGCATGGGCCTGAGTGATAATACGATTGACAAAATTACTGTAATTGTTTAAAACATGTAATTAGGTTGATAGATTCATAGTTCATCTCACCAGGCTCGGCGGATCAGTGAGAAGAGAAACAACTGTCTTCAAGCAAATGCAGCTTTTAGACCACATTAAAGGAATTATATCTTTGTATTAAATGGGAATCCATCGAAACTACAATGCAGAAGTTTACCCGAGTCATTTTAATATTAGA
Source organism: Chitala chitala (assembly GCA_025773905.1). Lineage (NCBI taxonomy): Eukaryota > Metazoa > Chordata > Actinopteri > Osteoglossiformes > Notopteridae > Chitala > Chitala chitala. Next base: position 7,753 of record JABJVR010008582.1, on the reverse strand, counting down.
CGTTTAAGGCTTCTATATACCTACATATGTACATATACACATATACAGTACTTTTAAATAAGATCTTTTTTAGCAACCTACCAATTATAACATACTTCTGACACATGTAAATCATATAGTCACATTGCCGTTCAAATAAGTATAGTCTAGATTTTTGGTTTTTTTTTTTTTTCTCATTTATCACCATTTAAATTACTCGATTGAATATAAGCAATGGCCAATAAGACATAATCAGGTGAGATTTCTGGAGTTTAATAGTGCTATTTTACTTTACTGCCTAATTTTCCTTTGACAAATACATTTTTAAAGGAGTATTGTCTGAAAAACTCAAATTCACAGTATCTTTCCCTACCTTAAAATTTGTCATCTGGTGCCCCTTAGTGACAAAATAAAAATCTTGCAATTTACTAAAAGGTCTCCTGAAGATCACCAGAGTAAAATTACCATTACACCATTCCAATGAAATATTATGATCACGAACAACCGTAATTGAAAAGACAGCTCATTTAATCAATGAGAATACATTTACGTATCCCGCACAGAAGAATATTTATTATGTATACATTACTGCAACCACTAGGGGGCACTGTTCACATAAAGGGACTACAGTTTATATTTGGCTAATACTGTTATTCTTTATTTTTCTTTCTCGTACTCAATGTGTTTTTAGTTTTCAAGCAAAAGTCCAAATCTCATCGTTAAAATTAAAATTGACATAAGTGTGAGGATTCAGAATTTACTTGCTGCATCAGTACCTGATGGGGGGGAGAAACAGGTACCAGTACTCCCCCTTATGTTCTGTATGTGTCAGCCAGTATGCACATGACTGGCAGATTATGAGAGGTGCTTTAACACAAGAAACAGTCCCAGTACTGTAAGGAAAATATCAAAGAGGTGGTACTGTGCACCTGTGAACTTCAAACACTGACTGACATACATAGACAACGCACATTCTGCAAGTGTGTCTGGCATGTGCTGATTTTCTTGATTAACTGATATGTAGAATTCACTGTCCAAATCTAGATATTTCTGATTGTGAAGAGTTACCATTGGTTCTATTTACAATTTTAGTATAATTAGATGAGGACTGGCGGCATGGTGGCATGGTGGTTAGCACTGTTGCCACGCACCTCCCGGCCTGGGGTTCAATTCCCGCCTTGGGTCTGTGTGCGTAGAGTTTGCATGTTCTCCCTGTGCCTGGTGGATTTTCTCCGGGTGCTCCGGTTTCTTCCCGCAGTCCAAAGACATGCAGGTTAGGTTGATTGGTGTGTCCAAATTGCCCGTAGTGGGTTGGTGCCCCGCCCTGGGTGTCCCCTGCCCTGCACCCTATGTGCTCTGGGATGGGCTCCAGGTTTCCCTGCAACCTTCACCAGGAATAAGCAGTTAAGATAATGGATGGATAGATGAGGACCTGAATTAAATTCATTTTAGTGCTGCTGTTGTCTGTTGTATTTTAATGGAAAGTATCACAGAGACTGTGATATGGTCTCCCTTTATTTTTGAGAAAATAAACTTTTAGATATTTTAGGTTTTAAATGCACTGTATTAACATTACCATAAAACATACAGATCTACCCTAAATGAAGACACTGAAATGCAAAATGATACCCGAAAGGTGACAATGATAGTGATCTATTATTATTATTATTATTATTATTATTGTAGTAGTAGTAGTAGTATTACAAATCTTACAATAAGAAGCTATTCCAATAAACATGTAACAATAATTGTACTTTCTAATGCAGTTTGATTCAGTGTCACTGGTGTACAGTACATTTTTCTCCATTATACCAAGACACACATGAAGTCTCAAACCTTTTGGCAACAAGGAACACTACTTGCAAAGTACTACAACCTTTAAGACATTTTCTAATAAACTTAGGCTACCTGACCAGTAACAGACATGCCACATAGATGCATTAACCTCACTGGTGGTTCTTTACCTAACACGTCATAACAAGAGCCGAACAATACACAGTAATCAAATATTCTTTAAATCATGATGTACAAATATCTCCGTTACGCACAATTTATGTGGTCAAATGTTTTTTTGAAGTTAAAGGAAAAACTGCTCACAGGTTTTAACCTTGAACTGCATGGGTTATGCTGCTGAGGCAGTACTGAAAGGTCTGTCTTTGAACAGGGTCAAGTTAAAAGAGCCTCTTTGAAGACCTTTTGATACAGGGTCGGTCAGAGAGGGACAACGTCATCTCCGCATTTATTTTTAGAACAAAGCGTTCTAACTGGCCACGCTTGGTTTTTCATTGTGCCCTAAAGCTCAAGCACCTGTCGTGCACATTCCATAATGCTCTTTAATGGGGAAAAATCCTCCTAAAATATGCAAGAGAAGCGATGTCCATGCCCTCTGGGTAAAACAGCTTCCTGCTCCAACATGTTTGTTGTGAACTCAGCCGTGGTGTGAGAAAACAGTCCACATAGTACACACAAGGGGAGAAATGCTCGGGTAAACAGCCCAGCCGTGTGGAGCACCATCCTTACAGGAACGGAAAAGCTCGATTTAAGGCATTAAATCACTATAAACCACAAAGCTCGGGTGTCATGTAGCTCTAGTCACCTGACACATCTGAAACATGACCGTTGCGTCCTGATTGGCTGGCGATGTTGATGGCTGAGTGACGTAGGGTTCATGAGAGCCTTTAAAAAATGTTGCTCATTCCAAAACAAGTAGTGAGAACCTCCAATTACATCTGCAACCCATCCAGGAAACTTCACAAGTGATAACGCAAGGTAGGTGTTGTGTTCTCAGCATACCCGATAAAGCCTCTCTACTTTAATATTGTGGTTAGAAAACAGACAGATCACTTAAAATAACTAATAATGAATTAACATACACAATTTAAAAAATGGAAAGCATTCTATACAGTGTTCTTTATACTCTATGCTCTTTATTTTTGTATCTGTATTGGGCATTTAGGCTTTGCCATTATATTGTCTTATACATCTCTGTGTAACAATGGGCTTTCCATAGTTCCACAGTGTAATGAATCTGATGTTTTTGGTGGCCCATGACAGTTCATTGTACCGGAGGCTCAACTAAAGCTGTTTTCATTAGACGAGAGATTGGCTCTACAACAAAACATCCCGTATATTTAAATAATACTGTCAGTCTTGCAGTGTACCACTGTTTTCTGGTCTGTAATAAAAAGCAAATGAAAGGTATATGTCTGTATGTTTAAAGCAACACTAATATATCAAATAGCATTCAATGGTATTTAATTATGTAAGTGTCACTTTTTAGGAATATCACAAAAGTGTAATACAAACAGCCTAGGACAGCATAAGGCTTTAGCACAGATCGTTTGTTTGCATGTACATGTGCAAAAACAGTATAACTATACAATTATTCAACAACAAGGAATTAACCGCGTGTTCATTCAAAATTGCTTCATACATTGTGTCTGGTATGTGGGAAATCACAACCAGCTCGCTTCAGTTAAAATTTGAGAATACTTCGAGCAAATGAAATAATTAAAGAATAGGAATAAGAACTAGAATTAGAAGCGATGTAAATTTAGAACAATGAGACTAGAAAAAAGAAGACTGTAAAGGAATACTGTACAATATTACAAATCCTGTGCTGATAAACATTGTGCAATGTTGAGAATCCTACAAAGTACTCCCAGAAAAAAAATACTGTGCAGTTGTAAGAGTTCCTTATAAAGTGCGACAGCATGGAAGGGTTCAGGTTAATTGCTTGTGATGGAGACATCGTGTGGAAAAAAGATGCTCCGGTGGCTGGTGGTTTCAGTTTTTAGGGTGCTTAAAACACCTTCTGGAGAGAAGCAGTTTGAGCAAGACAGGATGCAACAAAAAATGTGCAGAATGTTACGTATCCATCTGATCCATTAATGATGTTTCACTAATTTTTTTGTAGTACAAAGGGGACACAATGTGGCTCTTTGAAAAAATCAGAGATAACATTGAGAGCCTTCCGATCGAGCTCAGCAGAGCTGTCGGCCTGAATGATGGAACTTCAGCAAACAACCAACTCTCCAGGAAATTACCCTGCAATGTTCTGACACCGGACAAAATCCCAGACTTCATCATCCCACCTAAGCTGTCCAAAAAGTCCAATAAAGTGATGAACATGACAAATAAAAATCAATCCCATAATCCAGCTGTCCAGGTCGGTCACTCGAGACAGATACAAATGGTCAGTAGCAGACTTCCTAAGAGGGGGGGTGATATTACAGGCCAGACTGCTTGTCACATCATAGAGGTCGATTCAGTTTGTCATAAAGAGGAAGTCCTCAGTGGTACCATGACAAGCAAAGCTCTCGGTGACATAAAAATGTTGAGGAACCTGCTGCACACCAGAGACTGCTATGGACTATCCGGCCTGTACGAGAGCCCTAACACTCGTCGAAAAGAGTCTTTGTTCCACTCAGGGCTAACCTGCATCTCACTGGAAAGGCGTGCATACAGTTCTTGCCCCAGGCTGAGGCCCGTGACCGTCTGTAAGCCACTCTCCGAACAGGGCAGCACAGAGAGCGACACACCCTCGTCCAGCGACTGTTCACCACACGACTCACCCGTGCTGCCTCGCTCCCAGTCCAGCTCCATCCTTTCTAAACTACTGAGGCAGGAGACCCCTCTAGGGCAGTCGGCACAGGCCGGCTCCAAGCAGAACCCTCGAACGAATGAGAGCCGGTCCCACACACAAGCCTCAAGTCCAAAAGGAAGGCTGGCAGGTGCCCCCTCTCTCGGCAGCTTCCTGCGTCCACCCATGCTGCACCCGCTTGACATGCTGCACTGCCAGGAGCGGCTGCAGAGAGAGCATGTGCTGCCGCTGCTGGGGCGTGGCCGCATGCGCCTGTCCGTCGAGCGGGACCCCGCTGGATCCGTGCTGCGCGTGCGTGTGGTGTCAGTGGAGGACCTGCATGACAGCGCTCATGATGGCCGCCTGGTCCACTGCTGCGTCAGCCTGTGTCTTATTCCAGGCAAGCACCAGCGGCAGACCAGCGCCACCATCAGGAACTGCAGGAACCCTATCTTCAACGAGGATTTCTTCTTCACAGAGCTCATGGAAGAGAGCTTCCACACCCTGTACCTCCGACTGAAGGTCTTGGACAAGGCTTCCAGTCTGAAGCGGGACGTGGTTCTGGGTGTCATCTCTAAACCCCTCTCACAGTTGCTTCCATTGTAAATGGACAAAAGTACATAGTGCATTACAGCTTGTTTTCCGAAATGCGCTTAATTCATAGCAATGTAAAATACATGAAATGTATGAATTACACATGCATCCAGTGTAATCACGAGTGATAAACAGAGCGGCATGCATGAGAGAGTGAATAAACATCCCCCTGAAACCATACGTTAGATGTCATTGGAAACACTTGCTGCATCTGCTAGATTTTTAATTTAGTGGAAACATTCAGAAATAAATGTCAATGCGTCTCAGTTTTGCATTTGACATTTTAATTCACGTGAAACTTTGCAAATCACATTTGTAATTATATTTGTTGTATTATTGCTATTTATTTATTTATTTAATTGCTCACACAGAACAATACTGACTTTATAACTGTGAAAATAAAGAAAATTTTTAAAATTTTCTGTAGTGCTGTTCTCCTCTATTAATGGCATAATTCCTTCAGGCTTTGTGATATTTAATACTATGTATTGTAAAAGGTAATACATTGCACTCACATTGTAAACTGCCTCTCACAAGTCCAAATGGTATGGAACAGGTATATTTTCCAGCATGTCATAAAATGTAAAATATCTACATCCCTTCGATTAAAAAAACTACCATATACTGCAACATTTGTTGGGCAACGTTTTGCCCATTGCAATGGAAAAGCACAGTGTTGGCTATCAATTTAATGTGAGTAAATGCTTTAATTTAGATATGGTTCCTAAACCCACATATCTGCTCCTAATACGACTTGAATTTAACTCTGACTTTGCAAAATACAAAACAAATTCGATACGAGGATTAAAAAATTATGAATTTCCTTTGGCGGAAAAAACAATAGGGGTATAGAAATGTTTAGGGGAAAACAACAACGGTATGGAAAAGTTTAAAATTTTAATGTGTTTAAATAAATTTGTACTTTAAATAAATTTATTTATGAAGAAAAGTAGCATGCTAACAGTTGGCAGAGGACATTACCATGGGTCAAAAATTACCATGGGACAAAAAAAAAACATTCCTAAAAACTGAAAGAAGTGCCTCTTCCATGTAATATAATTTTTTGTGTCAAAGTCATGACTGATATACACTGTACAGTATTCCAGAAGTCTAAGGAATTTAGTTTCTTCTTCAATTCAAAGCATCCTGGTGGCTCAGGCATCATAATATGATGCAGAATTCTTCTGCTACAAATCCCACCGCAGTCACCATGTATATCCCTGACCAACACACTCTGTGCTGCCTCCCAGGTTGTAAACAATGCAACTACAGTTCACAGCCAACAAATTTTAGCATAGCTTTTGGACACACAGAATGGGGAAGTCCATTTGTTCTGTATTTCCTTTCCTGAATATTACAAGGCATGAAGAATGTCCACGTTTCCACCACACTACATATTTTAGGGGAATTACCAAAATGTCCGCACAAACAATCAAGGCAATGCCCACAGATTTCTCAAAACTGACTGCACCTCTGGTCAGGTGTTGACTAGGTGTTTATTATTTTTGTTTATCACAGGTGACGCCCTTTAGAGCCATGGGTGTATTATTATCCAAGCTAAAGACTGTCCTGACAACAGTGTTCCTGGTGTGGCCTAATACTGACGACATGCTAGGTTGCCAGACTGTCTTTGTGTAAGCAGAGAGTGAATTTTGTCTTGGGCACCAAGTGTACCATTTGGACAAGCGGTTCAGCCAGTGTAGTCGAACAAAGTGGCTTGAGAGCAGTCACTGATTAATTCATTATTATTGTAGCAACTGCTGCCGGTGGCGGTGGGTCAGCTGCAATGATGTCACCCCCCAGGGGTCGAGACAAGAGGCTGATTAGCCTCCACTGCTAAAGACTTGAGTCTTTGGCTCAGTGGGCTAATCCTCCTGTCTGATGCATTTGCAGCCTGAGTTCTAAACCTACCTGCTTGGTTTGTTACATTATATTACCAAAGCCACCAGGGGCAGTACGTAGAAAACAAGAAAAAAAAGTAAAATGTCAAGGTATAAAGTCAAATGTTATCTACTGAAATGTTTGTTTTTGCAATGCATGTTATTGCAACTCAGGCAATTCAATTAGCCAGATAAATGTTAGCCGAATTGCATCATTTTAAATTGATTCCGTCTTATGTTAATTTATTTTCCTTATTTTATCTGGTTTAATTTTATACTTATTTTAATTTGCTTTATGTCTTGTGATATCCATAATATATGTGAGTGTTTTCTGTTTTAATACTGTACAGTGCTTTGATCAAGTCCTGTTGTTCTCAAATGTGCTTTAAATAAACTTGACTTGATTCTTAAATGATAGTAAATTGCAATACCTGATAATATTCACCACACTGGTAAGTTCAAGATATTTAAATATTTTGCTGAGTATTATGAATAATTAATAACTGAGCTTGATAATTGCAATTGAGTATTTTTTTTTCTCTTTTAGTAAGCCATTTGCCTCACGTTTATACTTCAGTTTAAATGTGTATTTGATTTATTTATGTTTCATTGATCATTTTTAAGGAGTTTGCATGTTCTCCCTGTGCTTGGTGTGTTTTCTCCGGGTGCTCCGGTTTCCTCCCACAGTCCAAAGACATGCAGGTTAGGTTGATTGGTG
>JABJVR010008581.1:0-10532 GCA_025773905.1 Chitala chitala | reverse complement strand
ACACAGACCCAAGGCGGGAATTGAGCCCCAGGCCTGGAGGTGCGCGGTGACAGTGCTAACCACCACGCCACCGTGCCGCCCAATAAAGTCACAGTTAAGTGATTTTCTATGAATATTTCAGATTCTGGAGTGTAGGCACCATGATTACTTTGAGTACAGATAGTGTAGTTTTTTGATTTCTTTTAAATTCAAGATGGAAAAACATGGAAAACTGTGAAGTCGTATTAACTATTTCATTTCACATCACCAAGTTAAGCAATGCCTTTTTCTGAACATGTATTGTCAGCGGAACAGTTACTGGAACCGTGCTGTACTCTGTCAGCCCAGCCGAGCCCAGCCGAGCCCAGCCGAGCCCAGCCTAGCCCAGCCTAGCCCAGCCCATGTTGGGATGAGCTGAGCTGAGCTGGGCTGTGCTGTCAGTAGACTGAGAATAGAGTGTTGTGGGACATTGTCTACAATGTTTTACCTAATGTGACATGTAAAATACTCTTATGAAATCTGGGTTTCAAAAAAGGCCATAAATACATTTAGCCAATGCTTTTATCCAAAGCAATTTACAACATTTCACATACGTGTTACAATGAGCTAGCACTAGGTGTCTTGCTCAAGGAGACACCGGGGGGCTGGGCTGGGATTTGAACCAGGGGACTTCTGCATCCCAGCCTGATGCTCTACCCATTGAACCACCAATCAAAGGGGGATCTGACATTTAGCAGTCCCTTTCTGTTCTCTCTGATGATCAGGGGATTTGGCTGACTTGTATAACCTGTTATTTTGTATATTTAACATTCTGTAGTCTACAGTGCTGATATAGGGTATTTCACAGGATATTTAATGGGCAGTTCATTGTTGGTGTTTAAAAAGCCATTATAACTGTTTCTGTTTTACAGACATTTAACATTGTCACAGTTAATTTACTTTAAACAGTAAAAAAGAAAAAAAATGAATAAGTAGTGTTTCCAGCGGGACCGAGAGTAATGTGGTCAGTTTTGTGCAGCAGTGAGGGGAGATGTATTTCACGGGTGCAGGATTTTAAAAAAAATGGCAAGATTATTAACTCCATACCTGTACACACAACTCACTAGTAATTCACTCAGAAATACCCAGATATTCAATCTCTTATCAATTTCCTGTTGTAGTTTCTGTAAAATTCCTCTCCTCCTGTTTTTTCTCTTGCCTGTCTCATGTTTCTGTCCATGTCCATCTCTTCCACCCCTCCCCTCAGTTGAGTCTCTCCCTTCATTTTCTCATCCATCCCCTCTGTCTGCTCACCTGACCATGAATGGGGTCATCACTGCCATCCTGCTCTGACGAGTAGCTTTCCTCCTCTTCCTCAGAGTAGTTATCAATGTCTGGAGATCGATCTACACGGAAGAATGTTCAGACACAAAATATGGCTGAAAAAATGACAAAGGCATAACTGTACACCAAATCAGGCATGGCAATTCAACACCACAACCACCAGTCACTTCTTTTAAAACCCTCCCGTTGAACTATGACTTGACCCCCCGTTCCTCTACTCACCAAAAGTCTTGGTCTTGGGCCCCTCGTGGTCAATGGGCTGGCTGGACAACGACTGAACACGAACCTCAGCCACGGGGATGGAGTTATCCTTTACCTGGCTATGGAGGCCTAACACCTGGGCTCCTTCGCTGGGGTGCTGCATTACCTGCACATGACAGGCTGTTAAAGCCTTTACACAATGTCCCACAACACTCTACTCTCAGTCTACTCTCAGTCTACTGATAACACCATCGATTCATGAAGATGCATGAGATGCTTTGATGCTGTTGGCTCCTCGGGAAGCAGAGCCAGTGTACACACACTATAATGGCAAAGACTGAGCGGCACAGATTTTGGGCATAACATTAGAGTTGTTACCATTTCTATAAAAGCGACTGTGACACAAACAAAACTGCACCTTACCTCAGCCATGTCAATCAAGCCTAATGCCAGCGTTTTGTAGCCCAGGATGGTTCGATTCTTGTACCGTTTTCGGCGTTGGAGCATGACCTGGAGCTTGTTGGCATCTCTCTTCAGGAAGTGTGGATACTACGGGGAGTACAGGCCACAAGGAGTACAATATCACCCTTCATGGACTCAAGGCAAAATACAGCAGGATCCATAATTACTGGCCCCTCTGACTGGAAATGCACTAAATATACTATTTAAAAAATAAATAAGAGATAAACTCAAAATATCAAGATGAAAAAATTTGTAACTTTACGATCATATCTTCATTAAATCTTTATTTGCAGGAAATAAATTTTTAAAGATTTCACAGTTACTGACACCCCTTAAGTATTACTGTAAATAAAATCTATCAACAGCAGGAATTAAATCCACTTTAATGAAGGTCATCTACATTTTAAGGAACTATATTGTGTCATTACATTATTACTTGTTGTCACTAAGGTATAAAAATTAAATATCATGCATGAAGACACCAAAAGAACTGGAGGTTCCCCTGAGACAGATGGTCACAGACCTACATAAGCAAAGTAATGGCTACAAGAAGATCCACAAAAGAACAAATATACCACTGAACACAGTTGAAAACCTAACAGTGTGAAAAAAATAAATGTTGCCCCAAGGACAGGAAGGAGGTGGGGAGAGAAGCAAAGAAACACCCAAAATCCACCGTGAGTGAAATGCAGCTCTCTTTCACATCGTTTCAAGAAGGACCGTCATACGATCAGACCCCACTTCCATAATCATGAGCTCTTTGGATGATATGCAAGAAGAAAGCCTTTTCTGACCCCAAGACACAGAGCCAAGTGCTTGCAATTAACCAAACATCTTTTAAATTATATCTGGACAAAGGTGTTTTGGTCACACGAGATCAAAATTGATGACATGAAGCACAGGCATGTTTGTCTTGGGAACAGAGATACATAAAGCGAGTCAGTGACTAGGGATGGCATCAGATAACGAGGTAATGATTAACTGCCAAATAATTAGCTGTTCAACTAATTCAAGCAATGCTATCAGTAAAAATTAACCAAATTTAATTAAACATTACCAACACATACTTGAACCTGTAACCGGGACCAAACCAGTATAGAACCGGCACTCAATAGGTCTCAAATCGGTTGTCAAGACAACCGACCAATCAGAAACCAGGACAATCACCCAAGCTGTAGGGCACTGGAAATCAGCCAATCACGTATGTAAACTTCAGGACAATCCCTCCTTCAGACTATATATGAAGACAGAAGTCCAACACATTCCCCTCAGTTTGTGCATTGATGATGTCATCTCAACTGGTGATGAAACGTTTACAGTTTAAAGGCTAAGCTCGGCAAAATACTGAACCAACCTACGAAGACCACCAATCTCTATAATTTCTATACTTGAACCTGCAGTTTTTAGATTTTAGGTTTTAAATTAGTAATACACAAACGTAATTTGTGGCAGGGGGATCAAATAAAAAATGAGTTGGGCTGCCAAAAAGAGCTTTGAATGGAAGCATTCTGATCAGCATTACTGTGGTATGGTGTGGGTTGTGCAAGGCAGCTCTTAGGTTCTCCAACTCAATACAACATGTGCATTTTGAGGATGCTGCTCTCCCACACCCCCTCTATATGGTGTGTGGAGAGAAGCCAATAAACAAGGCTACGAAACCTTCCAAGCTACTTCAACAATCAAGGCGAGTTAATAATATTTCAATTGTGTATTTAAGTCACTGTGTTATATGTATGTTTATAATGTTCTTTATATAAAAATGTCACATAGCACGCTGTGTGGTAACCCCTCGCCCCACAATGGTTTAACTGGTTAATCATTGTCAATGATGATCAGCTGTCAGTCAAAATAGTTTTCTAAAATTTGCATCCGTATCACTAATGTTTTGGAGGTGGTTTAATTGTACTGGTCTAGGAGCACTAGTTAACTCAATGACTTAATGAATTCCACCAAGTATTACGCAATTTTGGCTGACAATCTGGTTGACCCAATGCAAAATGCAAAAACCACACAGAAATGGCTGTGGGACAACTAAGTCTATTCTGCAACGGCCATTTCAGTCACCAGATGTCAATCCAAGGAAAACCCCTGGGCCGAACCGAGGAGGACAGTTAGCAAGCGCAAACCCCACAATGTGATTGATCTGCAAAGAGTAATGGCCCAAAATCCCTCCAGAAGTGTGTCTTCACTTTGACAAACAATACAGGAACAAACTCAATGCTGTTGTCCTTGCCAGAGATGGTTGCACCAAGTACAAGCATTGGAATCAGTAACTGAGAAACTGCTAGCTGGAGGAAACTGTTAGTGAAACGGGTGATTTTGTATCTATGACAACAAACTAAGTTTACTGCGAAAGAGATGAGCAACAGTAAAAAAATGGTTTCCTGTTGATTTCTGGTTACGCCTCTTGAGAGCCACTCACTTGCAGGGAAAAAGTAAGCTGCAGATCGGTCTCTGTGAGGCCAGCTGACGCCAGTGAAATCTCGTTTGAGCGCAGGATTCGCTTGGAGCCCTGAAGGTGAAGGTGAGAGAGAGAACGTCAGTCAGCGAAGTGCAGCATTGAGGTTTCACTCTGAGCCCACCGAGCAGACACCTGGAGCTTGACTGCAATGACCACAGATGTCAGGTCTTTGTCCAACTCTTTCCGCATCACCAGCTTCTTCAGGGTCAGGCTGAAGAGTCTGAAATTAAAGAAGACGCAGAGAAAAAAGTCCTATTAGCCTGACCACATTACACAAAAAGTATGCTAAGGAATCAGGCAGACATTAATCACGAACCCCCATGAACAGTAATAGGGTCACACACACAACTGGGATCTACCATACATGCCTGACAGTTACACTGCCTAACACTGAAAGGTCAAAGCCAGACCACACATAATTTACCCATGCTACATCATGGAACCTAAACAGATGTAAGGCCAGCTGACAGTTAATGTTAGCATTCCCATGGGGGTTGGGTAGCCAGTTGTTCTTAAGCCTCCAAAGATTTCCCCCCCCCAACACTATGGAGTTTTGGTTCCTCTCCTCCCTAGCTCTCTACCTTTCATTTTAGCTTCTATTCCAATAACTGTATTTCTTTTCCAATAACTGTAAAGCCCCTTGGGACGACTCTGTTGCAAAAGTTAATATAGTTTTAAAAAATCAAATGGAATTGACACCTGAACTTGAAGCTTTTAAAATATTTTACTTGCATAGAATCACTCTGTGGTCTATGCCCTCCCTTTGTAAATGTAACAGCGCCCCCCCCCCCATTTACACACACTAACTGAAATTCGGAAGCAAGAACGGACAATTTAGTTGGTATATTTGAATAGCTATTCAACTAATCTTTTGAACTTACAAGGTTACCTTTATCTATTTTTATAGTATCCATTCAAGCATCAATCACCCAACTGCTTATTTATTCTGACGCAAATACAAATTTAGTGGATTTTAACTAAATGAAAATATAACACTGGCAGAGAGCTCAGCTGAACAGCATTATCACCATCTGCTCTTCACTTCTCACGATACTCCTGACATCAAATACTCCTGCACACTCTTAATAAAACTGTGCTGTCACAGCACACCAGTTTTGCATGATTTCCATCTTAAACTGAGTTTAAAACAGAACCAAAAATGACACTATCTTCAAATTATCCATGACACCTCACCATGTGTCATTACACATGACTTACGAGAAAACAAAGGCAATCTGTAACATTATATGCATGAAACATTATACGTCGTTACATAAATGACCAGTACAAATGTAACAATGCAAACTGTGTAGAGCATAGCTACTCAGCAATCACGTGAGTCTCCGCTTATGCTAAGTGTCGGGTACAGGACATAATTTCACATGACCAAGTTAAGCAATGCCTCTTCCGAGCTGTGCTTGCTCAGTGCAAACCCACCTTGTGCCACAGAGGCATGGCTGAGCCCAGGGAGAAGCCCCATAAGCTCAACAAGGTATCAAATCTAAACAACAGGCGTGCTTTAAATACACACCATGACTAAACAAGGAATCTCCTTTGCTTACATCCCCACTACAGAGAATACACAAGAGTAGAGAAAGAATTCTGTTCCAACATTTTGTTTGTCGTTTTGTGCATACAAAAAAGAAGTTCCTCTTTAATAACTCAGATTGTTGTGACATTATATAATATGTTCCAGCACGAACGACCAAGGTGAAGACTTCTCTGTTCTACACCAATTCCAATTTAGCCTCCGTATGAGCAACACTGACCTCAAGGAAGCATTTACCAGAAACCACCAACACTGAGCACCTTTTCCTGGTTTGACAATCCAAAAACAGAGAACTTATTACTGAGCCCAATTTGTTAAAACAGCCATTCTGTTAATTTTTATTTCATCTTATGTGGTTTTAATTTCTGTTGTGTTTACAGACTCATATTTGCATTTCCAAAGGGGCTGTTGTGTTTTCCAATTTATTCACTTGCTGTCAAGTTTTTAATTTTTTCTGTACTTTGGTGCTTCTGTAGTTAATACTACAACCCCACAAGGCCCAAGAAAGGCATGTACACAGTAAACACAGAGCAGTGTGTATTGATCGGGTAAAATCAAACAGGCCACTGCAGCAAAGCTATCAAAGACCTGTCAAACACATTCATCCTGTACTTTTTCCACTGCAAGATTGTTTTGGAATTCTGAGTCATAACGTTTTAATGAATGAAAATGTGTTTGACCAATACAGGCTGTGCAATAGCACCAAAAAATATATAATAATAGGCTAATTATAATAATAATAATAATAGTCTATAATAGGCTGCCATCCGCAGGATAAAAACCAACAAAACTATGACAAAGTAACTTAAATCCTCTTTTGTTGTCACACCACAGAAGATGGACCTCAAACTTGGTACAGGTTTATCTCTGTACCAATTATAAAGCTCAGGTACATAAACCCGAATGTTGAACGTTGGCAAGCTTGTCAATGTCATGTTCAGACCTGGAGTAAAAAAAACTCAGAGCTCATTCTGAGAAAAGGCCCTTCAGCAATGTCACTGCTGGGAAGCTGTGTGGAGACTGTCTACAAAATCAGGGCAATAACTGCACTGAACTGAACTGAATCCCTTTATTATCCCTTTATTATTGTATAGTACAACAAGATTCAATGTCCAGCTCCCTTCATCAATGCCAATACTTACAAGACACAAATAAGATATACACCAACACATAGACATTTAACTTAAGAGAAGAAAATTGTGCAATATCACACTAGTGGTGCAAATAAACAAAGAAAACAACGAACGCTTAAGGAACAAGATAAGGTACATTCACAGTCCCACATACACAGTTAGCTCAGTTTGTGGCATCTTGTTCTTGCGGTGCAAAAGTGCAGCAGGGTAGTTAAACAGTTGGCAAGGGGGGGAAGGGGTAATTTGTGGGCTGATTTAGGGCATTTATGGCCCTTGGGATAAAACTGTTCCTGAGTCTAGAAGTCTGTGTGAAGGGCTCTGTAGCGTTTACCAGATGGGAGGAGCTCAAGCAACATGGCGTGGGTGTGTGGGATCAGTGCAAATGCTGATGGCTACCCTGGTAACATGGGACCCTCTAACAAGTGGCTCATCCTGGCCCAGAAATAATAATTATTATTTTATTATCTGTCATGGTAGTGACCTATCACAGAAGACGCAGTGATGTACAGCAACACCCTTCAGACCTTTCCCAATAAGCAATATCCATCTACACAGTCTGAACATGGCATTTGTCACTGACACTGCAAGGCAGTTTAAAAACAAAGGGTCAGAAGGACTTTCTGTAATTCAGCCTAAAAGAAAAAAAGAACGATGGGATAAGGGAGATTTTTAAAAATCCACAAAATTTCAACAAGAATTAAATACTACAATGTTTCTGAAATACTTTAATTGCATGTTTAAAAAATTGAGTACATTACATGCTCCTAATCCTCTCTGTGTAATTTGGACTGCTCAATGTAAACAGATACTAAACTTTGTTTGTAGAGGCCTACACAAAGCAGTAATTTAGTTTGTGTTTAAGACAAGTGTATACATAACACACACACACACACACACACACACACACAGCAACAAACAAATATGAAGACACAAACAGACATGCAAAGAAACAGCTCACTGTTTAAGGTATTTAGAAAACATCACGACACGCACAGATAAAAATACATCTTAAATACAAACGTGCCTCGACATGAAAATTACACCTCGCCATGTTAACACAGATTAGTGGGATTCTGGATGACACACTTGAAAGAGCAAATTCTCAAACATGCGTTCCTGAAGAACTGAAACGGCTACAGGCAAGGGCATGTAAACTCCCTGGGCTCCTCAACAAAGCGCTGCAGATTTTCTTCATTCTGCCCTTAAGGGAGCATGTATCAAACATGTGCAGAGGTATGCACTAAACTGAGGTTAATGCAATTCAAGGTTTACTTTCTCAACTTTCCAAAAATGCTCACGTGCACAGTCCTTAATAAAGTGCTCTCTCCTACCCCCCAAAAAAATCCCATGAGGCTTTGCAAAACAAAACCAGGCTGCTCACTGTCCAAGGACAGAGCTGGAGAAAAAGAAAGCTTGCATGCATCTGCAGAACTGATAGGACCAAAAAGATATTTCACTATTTGCCTGTTAAAGAAAGGATAGTTCATTTCTATCCTTGTACACTGCTGTGCACAGCACAAATTACCACCTCAGAGATCAATGGACATCAGAACAAATGCATTTCAACATCATTAACTTGCATCTTTTATTTTATACCATTTTGCTAAGGTATAAAAACTAGTTTGCAACAGAATGTCAGACATATTAAAAAGGTGCAGGAGCTCCTGCAAAACAGCATATAAAATTGTTGCATGGTCTTATAAAGTATTAAGAGGGGTTTTAGCAAACTCGCAAAGACAAGTTCTAACTTGGCAGTAATATGTCATGGATGAAGCATAAGTGCGAATGTATTATTCAGTTATTCTGAGCAAAAGACCCCAACATTAGTACGTGATTCTTTAATCCAGACCTTGATAGCACAATTCTGAGAAAAGTTCAGGAAAGGGTACTGACAGTTTGATAAAGTTTTAGGACAACTAAAAACAAAATCACTAAACATTTATTTTCTCCAGTGTAAATACCGCAGAATGCTGGGGTGTGTATTATATCATGTTGGATAATTCATTTCCAGTGTGGCCAGAAACCCACAAACCACCATCTGAGTGTACTGCAGGACAACACACAACGCCAATAATTAAAATAAAACACTTCAAAGTACGCAATTCCGCTTTGCTGCTTTTACCTGTCATATTACCCCCATCATGATCAGAGGATACTCATTAAACACAAAAACAGACAAGTGTACAAAAGCCCTGATACTGCGTCTTCACGAAGTTCTCTCAGGCATCACTGACAGGCTCTATATTAAGCTTCACCTGGATTCTTGTGCAGAAGTGGGCTAATAAAAGAAACAGCAGCCCTGTTGTGTTTATCATAATGTTTAAGACAGCCATCACCAACATCATAAGCAAACCTTGTATCCTAATGTCATATCCATCTGTTCGAGAAAAAAAGTCAGCAATAATCAGGATTTCGTACATAAAAAGGAAGCAATTTAAACGAGTTGTTTAATTTCCTGTCAACTGTTCAGATCATGTTCCCATGGATAGTATTACCCATGACTGCTTGAATAAGACAAAAATGTATATAAAAGGTTACGCGCAGGGTCTGCATCCCTGGATCCATGTTGTCACCTCACTGACCGCCCACATGTTTACAGGCACACCTGCACACTAGTTTTGACACTAGTTGGCTTTAAATCTTCATGTTTCAAACACCACACTTTAAATGGAAAATGACTACCTGCCGACAAGGATATACCGTATATATGATTTTAACTTTAGTGTCAAGTTACCAGAAATAACGAGCCTGATACAGAAGCATCGCAGTCAACAGCTTGTTCATGAGAAGTTGGTCTCCTGTAAAGTGGTACCTTGGGACGCAGCTTGGAGAAGATCGGTCCACCTCCCAGGTGGCGTACAGGTTCATGTGGACGGGCCGGTTCGATGGGTTTGGTGGGATGGGGACCGCCTTGGAGGGCTGCATGTGCGGGGACGGAGCTCCTCCAGTGCGCGGGAGACCTCCCCTCTCCGACATGCCGCAGGTTAAACGCGCTTTCTTAACCTACTATTTATTCCCTTTTCGTGACTTCCGCGAAACAATACTGGCTAAAAATACAACTGCCACTACAGAAAGTACTCTGCTGCGAAGTCCTAATCGAACTGCGATGTTCTTAAAATGTGAGCTTAACTTCTTCCTGTGTCACTTCTGTGACTACCTAGAAAGTACCAAACCAACCATGTTTTCGATTTCAGTCTTTCAGTCTGAAACGTTAGTCGGAGGAGGAAGCGGAAATTTGTTCTTTTAGTAGGACAGTGATGGTGGAACTACGCCTCCTGCTGAGAGGTTGTGAGAGAGAGAGGGGGGGGGACTGAGAAAGAGAGAGGGAGAGGGTGGGGAGACATAGAGAGATAGAGTGGGGGGGAAGAGAGAGACAGAGTGGGGGAGGGTAGAGGGGGGTAGAGCAGGAGGGTGGGGGAGAGAG
>JABJVR010008580.1:0-10535 GCA_025773905.1 Chitala chitala | reverse complement strand
ATAAAAAATATACTAAAAACCTGGATTATTCTGGTTAGTCACATTGTACTGCTATTATTTTGAACAATACTGTACATTTACATTTTACATTTTATTCATTTAGCAGACACCTTTGTCCAAAGCAACTTACAAGGATAATAGTACACATGCTTGTCACAAACGAGGTCAACAGTATTAGAGAATCTTCTAACAGTAAGTGCTGTTCTATTTATATCTCATACATATGGCAGAACTGACAATAAAGCTGACTTTGACTTTGATTACACTATTGCATGCACGCTATCTGTGATTCGGGCAAAAGCAGTACCCACCAGTTCTCCCATCCCCAATGGATCTTTGGAACATTCGGTTTTCTATATTTAGCAGGTACAGTGATACAAGTCTCAATGTCAAATCCATTTGTTTACTTTCCAACACATACACATATATATATATAAAATCTAAACAAAAGATTTTTATTATATTCTTTTATGAGTAATTCTTTATGGTCACATTCTTGTACAAGGAAAGACAAGGGTCATTCCTTTGAAAATAGCAATGATCACATTCTGGATGGAGAAGACCGATGGTTTGAAAAAGAAGTAAAGTAGAACATTATGTAAAACTGGAACAACCCTCTCTTAACAGAGAAGGTGGCCTAACACACCACTTATCACCCAGATACAATGCAGAATTTTTTACATTCCCAAGGTGGTTTCTTAGTCATTCACTCGTGGGCCCATATGACTCTAATGACCCACTTCCTCTCCCAAGGCAGTTTCACAGTCGTTCTTGCCTGGACTCATGTGACCCTAACTAAAACTCACAAAGAATTATCAGGGTGTCAACAACTTTGTGACATCAAAAGCTTCTTTGCAGAGTTTGAAACACAAAACAACATACCTTCAAAGAAGACAACCCCCATACGACCAGGCCTTGTGCCTGTCTACAGCCAGTGTAAAGAGAACAAACACTGTCCATGATCAACACCCACAAAGCTGCAGATCCAGACAACATTCCTGGTCGTGCGTTGAGGGACGGCACAGAGGAGCTCAAGGTTGCGGTTACAGACATTTTCAAAATCTTTCTGAGCCAGGCTGTCATTCACTCACACTGTTTCAATGCCACCACCATTATACCTGTATCAAAGAAGTCCTCTCCATCCTGCTTTAATGACTATCACCCTGTTGCACTGACCCCCATCATCATGAAGTGCTTTGAAAGGCTAGTCATGAAAAATATTAAATCCATGCTCCCTCCAACCCTAGACGCTCTTCAGTTTGCATATTGAGCAAACAGGTCCACTGATGATGCAATCTGTGCTGCTCTCCACCTGGCCCTCACCCATTTGGACACTAAAGATTTATACATGAGAATGCTGTTCATAGATTTCAGTTCAGCACTATCATCCCACAACAGTTAATATGCAGACTGAACCAGCTGGGGCTCAACACCTCTTTGTATAATTGGTTGGTGGATTTTCTCAGTGAGAGGCTATAAGCAGTATGGGTTGGCAACAACATCTTAAGCACCATCACACTGAGGACGGGAGCTGTCAAGGATGTTTATTCAGTCCCTTGCTTTTCACCTTGTTGACCCATGACAGCTCACCAACCTTCAGCACTAATCACATAGTGAAGTTTGCAAATGATAAAACTCTTGTAGGGCTTATCTCCAACAGTGATAAGACAAACTACAGGAAGGAGGTCAGCTACTTGACCAGGTGGTGGAGAGACAACAACCTAAACTGCTCCTTAATGCGAGTAAGGCCAAGGATATTGTTATTGAGTTTCGGAGAGGCCACATACACCAATTCCCACTCACCAACAACGGTTCTGCTGTGGAGAGAGTGAGCAGCACAAAATTTTTGGGGGTGCATATCAGTAAAGACAATTAACTCCACATCACTGGCTAAGAAAGCTCAGCAGTGCCTCCACTCCCTCAGCAAAATGAAGTGGACAAGAGCCCCCCCATCCATCATGTCCTCCTTTTACCATGTCACCATTGGCAGTATTTTGACCAGCTGTATCCCTATGTGATATGGGAGCTGCACTGCTTACAACTGACATACCCTACAGGGCAAAGTAAACATAGCTGAATAGATCATTGGTGTTTCACATGCCCCCCTCCAGGACATTTTACTTTGCACCTGGGGTGTGAGAGAAAAGATTTTTCAGTTCCTCCTTATATCTCATACATATGGCAGAACTGACAATAAAGCGGACTTTGACTTTGATTAAGCTGTTGCATGCACGTTATCTGTGATTTGGGCAAAACCAGTACCCACCAGTTCTCCTATCCCCAACAGATCTTTGGAACATTCTGTTTTCTATATTTAGCAGGTACAGTGATACACGTCTCAATGTCAAATCCATTTGTTTACTTTCCAACATATACACATATCTATAAAATCTAAACAAAAGATTTTTGTTATTCTTTTATGAGTAATTCTTTATGGTCATGTTCTTGTACAAGGAAAGACAAGGGTCATTCCTTTGAAGATAGCAATGTTCACATTCTGGACAGAGAAGACCGATGGTATGAAAGAGGAATAAAGTAGAACATCTATGTAAAACTGGAACAACCCTCTCTTAACAGAGAAGGTGGCCTAACACACCACTTATCACCTACATACAAAGCAGACTTTTTACATTCCCAAGGTGGTTCACTCGTGGACCCATATAACACTAATGACCCACTGCTACTCCCAAGGCAGTTTCACAGTCGTTCTTACCTGGACTCATGTGACCCTAACTAAAACCCACAAACAATTATCAGGGTGTCAGCAACTTAATGACTCACAAAGTTTATATACTTTCTGCTCCCAGCCAGTTAGTTAGAACTAAGGACACCTTTCAGATGACAGGTGAAATGTCTTCAAGATTTCCAAGCAAGTCCAGTCATCACTGTAAAGCACTTGAGATTAATTACTATACACTTAATTCCTGTTACTACACCATTAGCAATTTTCATAATACTAGCATATAGTGTGTTAAAAAACGTGTCTCTGAAGCCCCCCTCATCCCAGGTGCTCATCACAAGTGTTCTGAATGCCTAGACATTGTAGTTTCCATGTCAACCTCTCTTCATTTGAACACACAATATCACTTTTAGCCCCTTAGCTCCAACAATGCATGACAGGCAAACCATAAGTAAGCAATATTAATATTATTTACATAATAATTTCTCTCACAAGATGTAAAGGAGACCTTGCAGTGACGCAGCTGGAGTTCTCAAATGGGTTAATCTCCACGGACTGGGTGAAATAGCTCTACAAAACCATCATGCCCCAGTTCAAGAACCTAATTTTAAACAATTAAAACAGCTTTAAATTGAAAGTCACCTATGGGTCAGGTACATTGGAGTGGCATTGGCTAGAGAAGGGATCATCACACGATGCACTATTTCAGGGATTCTCTTTGCTCTGCTGAAGTTGGCTGACATTAAAGGTCCTATTAGTGATTCAAATTAGTTGAACGGTATTTAGTGGACAGGTGGTGAACTTTGTCTTACTTATCAATTTTTTCAGCTCTAAAGCTAAAAATGTCAAATTTGGTTGTTTACCACAGATATCCTAAAAATGTAGGTGTCCAAAGCATTTTAACTTTTATAAAGGGTAAATCGATAGTTTCGTATCAGAACACAACTAAATTAAAAATGGCATTCTGTTAAATCTAATGCTTACCTACATATCATTTATTATTAAAAAACATTTATATCTTAACTACGATTTAGGCCTGCGTCCCTGCATCCAACTCCCTCTAATTTCTGTATTGCTTTGCTGTGTTAACAATGTAATGTTTATTTTTTCATATAAAGAGATCAGAAAATAAAATTTTTATCAATGCCATAACCTCCCATTTCTGTGCCTACAATATTACTCGTTTTTGGGTTCATCATGAGGAACATGGTGTAATTTCCAGCTCTTGAATGTGTGATTATGACAAAATGCCCTATAGAAAGGAAAAAGGATCCAAATGTTAGCTGGCACAAATGGCAAACGGCCAAATCATTATGGCCCTTGGGTTAAAGAACATACTGAAGAGTGCAGGGTGCTGGCCTGGCCTCCAATTTCCCCAGATCTCAGTCTGATCAAACACCTGTGGGACGTTTTGAAACAAGATCCACAGTCGCTCCACCTTGCAACTTACTAAAAGGACATGATGTTAATGTCTTGATGGCAGATACCATAGGACATCTTCAAAGATCTTGTACAGTCCGTGTCTCAGTGGGTCAGAGCTGTATTGGCAGCCATGCAGAGGACCAACAACATCTTAGACAGTCATGTTTTGGCCCATCCGTGTAATTTTAACAGTTAAAGAGATTTTTGTTTTCTGTTATAAAAAATTTAAGTGTTTTAAACGTCACAATAAAATTATGAGAAGTCTGTGTTCACATTTACAGTACTGTAGGAAAAAGAAGATCCTTTGTTTTACTGAGCACTGAGCTTCAGGACTAACGAACTATGCCCATTCTTTCAACAAATTCATAACAAGATGCCATCCAAACAACAGACAGTGACATTAGGCAGAATCCACAGATAAAGCTACAATAACAGTTGTTGACATCTTTAATGTAAAAAATTCTTATCCTAATGTCACAAATGTCAGAAGAATAACACAAGAAGCTTATGAAAAATTTGATAATGCCATGGAAATAATCCAAATTAGAAAACAAT
This sequence comes from Chitala chitala, assembly GCA_025773905.1. Lineage (NCBI taxonomy): Eukaryota > Metazoa > Chordata > Actinopteri > Osteoglossiformes > Notopteridae > Chitala > Chitala chitala. The sequence goes on along the minus strand of JABJVR010008580.1, from coordinate 5,878 downwards.
TTTGCAGCTGGTCTTTTACAGCTCTAATCAGTACAAATGATGCATCACAAATGTATTTATATCTGTACTTATACGGTATTCACCGAGTACTACCTGTAAAAGTGCTGAAAACACAATGAAAAGGTACTGAAAACATCCCGACAGAACGTGTTCCCTGTGATTCTACATGGGCATAAAGCGTCCATCGTATAAAATTGGTTACCTTTTCAGAGAAACTTATTGATGAAAACACAGACCAAACACTGTGAAAGGAAAAAGAACACATACCATGCAAAAAGAGATGAATGGTGGCCTGGTGGCTCAATGGGTAGAACATTAGGCTGGGATACAGAAAGCTCCTGGTTTAAATCCCAACCCAGCTGCCAGGTGTGTCCTTGAACAGGACACGCAGCACTAGCTCACTGTAACATGTGAAATATTGTAACTCACTTGGGATAAAAGCATCTGCTAAATGAATTACTACTGAAATGAACAGAAAAAACACCACAAGAAAAACTTGAATCAACTAAACAAGACACCAGCAGAACCAAACCAATATTATGCAGCTACCTGGAAGGGCTTAAAACAACATGAAACAGGAACCATGATGATAAAGGTATAAAATAAAACTGTAACTGAATGGGAATGAAAGGTGGTGCTCAAAGAGTTAAAGGGTGTCTAATAACAAGCTTACTTTTTGAGGAAATGGACAGCTTGCTTGGAAATAGCACTGCAACCTGGTATTAAAACCAAGGCCCTTGGGTGTTCAGCAGACCAAAAAACCATCTGGTCTCCTGCCCAAGACGGTATTTCAATGGTCAAATGGCATCGCCAGAACGAAACTCTACCAGTCAGGCTCCAGAAAACCACGAATGTGACATCAATCATTAATGTCCAACTGAGCCAAAACTATTTTTAGCACATTATAACTTAACAAAGAGGTCAATCACTCAAGAGGTTCAATAGTTAATGGCCCATTAAACTGTGATTTTATCCAGGCCAGTCCAGTCTAACTTTCTGTAGCAGTTAACCAGTCAATCTCCTGTCTGTATAAAAACTAAGACAGTAATCGGCAAAAGTATGTTCTGGAACAAGAGCACATGCTTGGTCTCACGTGACATGACAAGCTGTGTCTGTTGATGATAGTGAAGCAGAGGGCCCCACACAGATTCAGGTGCTGTATCAGAGCTCCATCTTGTGAAGAAAACTGGACAGGACACAGTGAATTAGTGTGGAAGTTGTGTGAAACATTAATGGAGGTTAGTGTAGCTGTACCAGGCACACAAGCTACGACACTGATGATGTAAACACAATAAGCATCTTATAAAAGATGAAGTTTTCTGCACAGTTGTCTTACAGTGGACACAATGTATGACTAATTGTGATGGCACAGATAATCATGACAGGTTTAATTAAACTACCATTCGATGAATATGAAAGAAATTACATCCTGCAACAATCTTTTATGTAACATGAAGCCATTCAAAATACTGCCGGTAAAAATATCCACACATTCATTTTCAATGACTGCTTCATACTGCTAGAAAAACTACAGAAAAGGTAACCTGAAGGTCAATTTACCTGGGAAATCTGAAGAATTTTGGGAGAAAACTACAGGACGCAGGAAGGACCCACAAATAAGTGATACAAAATAAAAATGACAAATATATAACTTACGTTGCTCGTCTTGATTGTTTAAAACAGTGTAATATTAATTTCTAATACAATAACTACGATTACAACGCCAAACGTTAGCTTGAATTATATGAACAGTGTAGTTGATCCGTGACTTACAGGACATACTACGGCCTCCACCGCTATAGTCCGTAGCAAAACGCATTAAGTAACCAGCAACTTCAATACAAAGACAGTGAACATAACACACCCTGCAATGTCACAAAATGCTCAGTCCTAATATTACCTGGCTATACAGCCGTCCGCACTCGACTTGTTCAGATATGTCAGTATGGGTTTTACTACGAACGTAACCTTGAATAGTTCTATACAAAATGCTGTTAGTTCATCCCCACTGCATTTCTAACATCACACCATCTCAGACTGCTGAAAATACAGAAAAACACAATATATTTTAAAAAATCTTCATTCCGTTAAGTGTAAAAATACTGTTTAATTTCCTACTAAATACCACAATCCTTGACACTGAATGGTTTCTTCGTCCTTCCGCAGAAATCCTGCCTGTCGCGCAATTCAACCTGTCAGACGGTGTTAAGGTCAAGTGTTCACATTGGAATCCGCCACTGAACACACGTGTGTTCATGAGTTCCAGGCATCGAACTGAAATTATCGTACATGTTCAACTTGGGGGACAAGCATCTGAAATGTCTCTTCGCTCTTTTTTCAGGGGTACGATTACATTACCCCTAAGTAAATAGCTAATGCTTATTTATCATCCATCATTATGCAAATATATTCAAGAGAATAATTATTTTACTCGCAAACTGAAAGTTTAGCGTTGCTGTTGCGATGGTGCTGTTCCTTCTGTCCCTTTTACCTACTGCACTGCAACATCCGCACCAACCCCCACACGCTTCCCACTCTCCTGAAGGTCCACTTTTACCCTTCACGTTCGTCCAGCTATACGTTTCACTTCACGTTTTACGTTGTTCATACACAGTAACACACCGCAGGTGCGGATTTACCGCATGTGTCAGCAGAGGCGTTGTGCGTTTGGCTCGCTGCTGTACATGCCGCAGCTGCTCGCAGCGCTCGGCCCGCGCGTCGCCGTGACGGTCAGAACGACGCTTGTGTTGCAGGGCGCGTGCACGGCGCATCACGAGCACGAGTTCACCTTACCGCAGTGAAGGGAAGCGCAGGAACGCTGCTTACTGTGCAAGAGAGCATACTTCAAATTGTGAATTTGCGGACTCACTGACACAGCGTCCCTGTTTTATGGAAGGACAATAAACGACTGCTAATATATGTGATTTTGGATATGAGGGTTCAGGTAAATCGGAACGCCAGGAGTTAATTTGTTTTAATTGACTTTTTGTCGTCATTATATTTTGGCTTGCGTAAACCTATATTTAAGCTCTGTAGTCGTTCTTCTCGCATCGATTGCACTATAATACGAATGTATTTATTTAGCCTGTATTTATAAAATAATTTATATATACAATATACTGAAAGCACGTTCTGATAACTGTGCTTATTTTAGATTTATAACAGCATGAATGTTAGCAGAACTATTTAAAAAGCATGCGTCAGGGACATGAACGGCCGTATTTAATGTAATTATTTTTAGAGGCATAATTATTTCCTTTACCAAAACGAATGTAGTGAACGTACACACTACCATTGATAAAACGCAGCCGTGTTGTGACATTAGATGCAAAGAAAATAATCAAAGCATATACATTTACGCTATATTTTGCACTTTATTAAGCTCCGTATTAAGTGGAAATTTTAGTTCGGTTTCATTGCTCTGAAATAAGTATCTCAGGTTGGCAAAACTGAAATCTCAGGGTAAATAGTGTTAATTTTGAGCCACCTTTACACATAAAGCGTGCAACAATAAGATTCAGAAGGAAAACATTATGAAATAAATACATAAGATGTATCGTTTCATAAAAAAGCAATAACACAAATACAAGACCGCAATAAACTTTAAACTGTGACTGAGCCTTAAGCCAAAGAACCAAATGGCAGCACTTTGACAAGGCCGACGTACTTACTGAAGTCATATCATCAACAGACTGCTTTGAGATATTTTTCAAAAGTTGTTTATTTTGCACGTTTTTATTCTCCGACTTTAAGCAACTATAAATCTAATTCAGGCCGGGTTACTTTTGACATTCAACGTCTGCAATAGCCTAATCGCGAGTCTTCCTCCATCGATACAACCTACATTTCCAAATCCAGGACTGTCAAAAATCTTTCACAACGTCTTTATTCAGGAAAAATACTTTAAACCCGCAAATTATCAAATATTAATCTAATTGTATACACTACGGTCAGCACTACTAATGATCAAAACGTTTGAATTTGATTGAAACGTGTACCTTGTCAATATAGCCTAAATTCTTTACATCATAGAAGAGTGGGATCTTATTACTAGTGATATCTGAATACTAGCAATAAGTTATTATACATGCCGCTGAACTGGCAGTGGTAACGTTTAAGATACTGCCCTCTGATTCTTCTCCCCTCCTAACCACTTTTGAACTGCTGCTTGAAAGTGTTAATTATTCATGAGAATAGTCAAGGACAGGGTGGGAGAACTGCTGTAGTCAAGAGAAAGTACAAACGACAGGAGCGCTCGCAGCCTTGAGGACAGAATAACGTGTTTAAGTGGCTCCTTTGGAACGAGTTGCTGTTTTAAACTTGCTGGGCGTTCCGCTCCCCCGCTTGGCTCTAGCTGCCCTGCGGTCTTCCTCTCCACACGTTGGCATGTCTGCACTGCGGCTGCTGCTGGTCCCTGGTCTGCTGTGTGCGCTGCACGGTGAGTAGCCTACGGACAGCAAAGTTAACACGGACTCTGTGTTAACTGACATTTACCAGGCATTATGTTTTAATAAGATCTCTTTGCCACTTTAAACAAGATTTTTGGTATGTCTGTATGTATAAGGTATGTCTTTCAAAAGACAGAAAACACTAGAAATCATCAGATAATTTTTGGACGTGGTTGCTGGAGTTCCAGCACCAGTGTGCCCTGTCTGAGCACTTAGTAGATATTTTATCTGTGTATTGTGATGTGAAAGTAAACATACAATTTATCATTGAGTTCACCTTCTTCCTCCCCTTGTTGGGTAATCACATTGGTGCAGTGTGTTAGCTTGTGTACCTTCTTCAGCCTCACAACCATATTGTGAGGAGCTTTGTTCTCATGGTAGTGTTTCCTTTAGCAAACACGTTTTGGGTCATACAAAGAGTAAGACCTGCATGGATGCACAAATTTAAACAATTTGCAGTAAGACCTACTTGGATCCACAACCTGCCCCTTAGCTGGATGCCAGGGTTGTGTAGTTTAGTGAGCACCTGGTGGCCAAGTAACCCACAAACCTGGCTGGGTTCAGACTAGAAGGAAATTTGGAGTCTTGTGGGCTCATCATCTGCATGACAAGAGATGAGAGTCAGATGTGGTGCCAGTTCAGTACAGAGCAGAATGCGAAAAATGAGGTCATTGTCCCTTATTGACTTGAACAAGAATAGGCTTCTGTAGTGTTCAGAAGGAAAGCTCTTTATAATGTGTCTAGAAACTGAAAGAAGTTTTTGTGTGTTAGCTGACTGGAATATGTGAATTAGTATGAATCTAGACTGGGCTGAGACAATGCGTCATGTTCACTGACCAACCAGCCTAATAAACAACTGACCAACAGCTCCTTTCAGTGTTTTTCATAAATCCACCTTCTATATCACTTCCTCCTGTCAAGGGTCACAGGACACCTGAAGCTCATCTCAGGACACACAGGGCAGAGGGCAAGGGACACCCAGGGCAGGGCACCAACCCACCACAGGGTGGGCAGGCACACACACCCACACTACAGGCAATTTTGGAGACACCACTCAACCTAACCTGCGTGTCTTTGGGAAGAAACTGGAAAACACCCACCAAGCACAGGGAGAACATGCAAACTCCACACACACACACAGACCCAAGGGGAGAATCAAACCGCAGGCCTGGAGGTGTGAGATGACAGTGCTAACCACCACACCACCCTCTTCTTAGCCTTCTTTTTGACTGGATGTGTGTCATGATGTCATGATGGGTCAGTAGGTCACTGGTACTTGGACCTTGAGGGTCATCTTCTGACTTCCGTTAGCACTGTTGCCGCACACCTCCAGGCCTGGGGTTCAATTCCCGGCTTGGGTCTGTGTGCATGGAGTTTGCATGTTCTCCCTGTGCTTGGTGGGTTTTCTCCGGGTGCTCCGGTTTCCTCCC
>JABJVR010008579.1:0-10536 GCA_025773905.1 Chitala chitala | reverse complement strand
CACACACACACACACACACACACACACACACACACACACACACACACACACACACACACACATATATATATATGTAAGTGTAATGGTGTTTATGTAGGTGTGCCCCTTAAAGGGTTAAAGTATATACACATCATGGTGCATCTTAGACACATTTTTTGGAAAAGGTTTTTTTTTTTGTGTTCCTTGCATACAAGTTTACCTTCATTTAACAGTTAATGCTCAAAAATTATATTCACAATTCCCAGAAAATGCTTGGTACACACAGCTAGTGTAAGCATGTGTCAGAGGTGCCAAAGCAGCAGTGAGGAGGTGCACAGTATGGAGCTAAGCAGCACTCGCATCATCACAAGGCTAATCTTCTTCCATGTGCTTTTGTGTTGCCTGTGGCACAGTGTGTTTCATCCCGCTCACTGTGAAACCAGTTATACATGTAAGACATCCATTAGCAATATTAACTATGCAATCTAAGTATATAATGTATGCATGTCGAACCTAAGTACGCATATGTGTTATATGCATGTTTTTAGGGAGGATACAGATTCTATACATGTGTATGTGTGAGCTGGAGGCTTGAGTAACACAACAGTGGTGTCTTAGGATAAACCTTAAAGATTTTAATTCAAAAAACCCTGAAACTACACGCTTTTTTCCAATTTTAATGTACATTTCTGTTCATCTCCAATATCTAATGAAAATGTGGTGTTAAAATTTTTTCAGAAGACCATATCAGGATTTTCATCACTGGCTAGTTACCACTGTAGTTAATGCTGTAAACATGCTGTTTCCTTCCAATAGAGAGTTTAAGGGCACGCGGGTGGTTTGTGGAGGTAACTGAGCAGGCTCTTACTCTTCCGCCTCATCTTTTTATCTTTATTTCTCGGCTATAAGCCATTAGACACATCAGAATGGATCTCAGCCTCTGACCGCTGATGATTTGTCGTGACAAGGCTTTGCCTGCCCTGCACCTCAGTTTTATTGCAGTGGATGGAGATTTGGTTACTCCAGTCTATCTGAGTTCACCCCAGCTGCCAGGCCACATTCCAGAATAGTGTTCATCACTTCCTGCCCGCAATAAACCCCAGATTTTAATTACTTAATTGGTCTAATTATGTGATAAGCTCGACAGAGTTTAATCTCTTTTTTATTATCTGCCATTTTTTTATGATTAGGTAAGGACCAAGCATCATTTTTGAATAGCCAGTGCAAGAAAGACAACTTTTTTTTTTCCCTTGATCCTTCTCACTGAGCACAATATGGGAAGCAAACTAATGATGAATAAGAATGAGGCAGTAGAAATTGGGGTCCAGTTTGCTGTCAGCCGCTGGTGTGCGTGTTTTTCTTCAGGATATAATTTGCAATCACTCCTCAGGTTTTCAAATAAGCAAAGCTGACTGAGGAGATTCTGGGTAAATGAATGCATCCTTGAGGACTTTGGCAGCGCCACACCGTTCTGTGCATGGTTTATCATTACAATGAATGCCACTGAGAATAAGGGGGGGGGGGAGTAATATTGGCTTTTCATATTCACAGAAGGCATGTGTTCATTTTAATTTGACACGTTTGTTTCTGAGTTTCCTGTCATATACATTTGATAACAAAGTGAGGCATTTTATCTCTGCTCTGTATAAATATGTATAATTCAGATAGGATTAATTGAATCACCTAAGTACACAGAGCCAGAAGATGAGAGCTCTTTCTTGGGTTGCATGTCCTGCACAATGTGCTGCACTTCCTAATGCATAATCTTAGACCGCATTTTCCTGCTACAAACTGCCTTCAATTAGAAGCAGCTGATCTGCAGGCATCCAAAAAAGCTGAGCAAATACCTTTTGCTATGATGCGGGTAAATATATAGTTTAATGTACCATGTTTTCTGAAGAGCCAGTGTGGAGTTTACTTTACCTTGTGGAAATCAGATAGCTCCAGAATGTGCTTAATACTACAGTCAGGTTCTCACCTTATCTATAATCCTTCTGATTGGTTTATTTACCTTTATAGTACCATAAGAAACATGCACTGCAAGTTCTTGATGGAACAGATTTCCTGACTATGATAACATGCACACTTTCAGAAGATTGACCTGAAACTGGTTAAAAAGGAAATTATAAGGTGACATATCCTTGGTTACAAAAAGCTTGTTTGGTTTAACCCACTGTTCCCTCAAGTGATCTGAATAAGCACTTGTATGTTCTCAAAAATTCATTATTATTATTATTATTATTATTATTATTATTATTATTATTATTATTATTATTATTATGTTAATTGAGTTTGTATGATTTTATTAGGGCTCTAAAATTCAGCCATTTATAAAAGGTGTAACACTTCATCAATTGCTTTAAATGGTGTGCAGCTGTTAATTGGATGTGACAGGTGTGCAGAATGTCAAGCAGGTTTGTGTTGTGTGTTAATTAGTGGTTCCTCCTGTCTGGTCAGTTTCCTACTCAACTCAAACCCATCTCACCCTTCTAATTGGAGAGCATTAAAAAGCTCACTACTTTCATTACCTGTAACGCAAAGTAGTAGCTAATGAGCACATAGGATCTCCTTACATTGACACATGTTTCCTGGGTTGTAGATGGTGTGGGATATGTTGCTCTACATTGGAAAACCATTTGGAACAGCATGAGAAAACATCCGGGAGATCGGTGTTGCTTATGTTATATATCAATTTCTTAACGTGCTACCAAAGTGGAGCTGTGTTATTAATGAGGTGGACTAAGCTGGGATAAATGAGGAAGGATAAATTCCCTAAAGGGTTTTTAGACCGGCAAGCTTTTCAAATTTTGCTTTCTCTGAAAGCAGTACTGTTGGGTCTCAGCAGTCTGTGAAGCAACATGTGTGTGTGATTCCCGGAGCACAAAATTAGAAACCACAAAACATCTGGGATTACACTGACTGATGGCCTCTGGTCATTTTCAACTGGGTCCTCAATGTATCTGCATAAACTGCTTGTATCCTCTGGACTTAAGTGAACCAGCATTGGACTCATGGAAAGTTGCAGAAAATGTATAGTCCATGATAATGTGATCGGGTCCCTGTTTGGCTCACTGATTCAGATGGAAATAGACTGGCCTCAGACACCCCAAAATTGGAAGAGGGTCTGGGGTGGAGATGTGGGCAAAAAATAAACACTGAAATGTGAAAAATGGTTTAAAATGTATAGTATGTTATAGTTTAGCAATTACAAATCTAGGATTTTTATTATCACTTTTTTTCCAAACTTTTTTAGTGGGACCAGGCACAGATTTTCAGGTGTATATGAATCACTTGTAGAAGTCATTTGGGAAGTCTGTATCCTAGAAGCAGTTGTTAGGAAAAAACTAAAGGAATTTGGGGTCGTTAAGTGAAAACAGCCACACGATACAGCAACTTCACAGTGCAGAAGGTGTATTTATTAGGGAGGGAATCGGGTCCATTTTGACATCACAACAGCAAAATAAAAAAGCAGTAAAAAAAACATAAGACATGGTCATGATGGTAGTATAGGCAGTAATCTCTACAGCAACACAAAACCAGAAGAGCCGTAACACACCCACATGGGGATGACAGGTGGGGAAGAAATCGGTGGAGAGGTTGTTGTGTAAATAACCTCACCTGGCTCTGCCTCTCTGCACGGTCGAAGTGCCTCTTTCTATTGGTGTCTGAGCAAAGTAGCTACAGCAGATGCAGGGCTCGGGTAAAGCACCTGGAAAGAAGAGACGACAGAGCCCAGGAGAATGGCACACTGAGACCACACTGAGACCAAAGAGCATGGCATTCAGAGTGCAATGAGTGGTCACTGACATGAAAGTTGGAGGACGGAGGTCAGAGCCCAGAGCGGCCTTTGACATGGCATTCCAGCAGGTCGCTCAGTTCTGAGGGGTGAGGAAGATGAAGAGGCAGAGAAATACATGGAGGAAAGGAGAGGAGAGATGGAGATGAGCACAGAGGGAGAGAAGCAGTGAGGCTTCAGTAGGCAGCGTTAGTGTTCGGCCCTTGTTGTTGGCCCGTGGAGATCGGGCCATAGCACGCCGGAGCTTGATCAGGGCCGTTAATTAAAAGCGCTTTGGAGACCTGCACAGCTAGGCAGCTGGGAGCTCTTCCGTCACAGTGTTGTGGCCCCGGAGACTCATCGCAGTGCAGTAGTCAGGCCCCACGAGACTCTGGAAAGATTGATGTACAATCAATTATGAATATAACTAGGGCAGAGGGGAGGAAAAGAAACAATACAAACAAACAAAAGAAAAACTTTAAATGTGGGAGCCAGGGGATGTGATTATACTGCTGAGTGGTCTGGGTGCATATGAAAAAGAGGGTGCAAATGGAATGGCAGTCATAACCGTGGGCTTCAGCGTTTCATGGGCCAGCAAAGTTCTCCCTCGCCTCGAGAGGTTAGGACGTCCACTACCTAAGTCACATGTTCAGCGTCTCTTTATTCATGGAAGTGTGTTTCATGCTGTGCTTGTGCCAGCGTTCTGTTGGTGTGTGTGTTGAGGGGTGGGCAGCGTGTTGTTTGTTGTCGTGGCCCAAACAAATAATGTAAGATATTCACTATTTATAAATTTCCTTGCTCTCAACAGACTTTCCTTTGTTAGAATTTTAAAGACAACCGATAGGAATTATTAGCAGAGACCTATCTGCCCAGTTTATAAAAAAGAAACACTTAATAATATTTGCTACAGACTGGCCAGACTAGCAGTGAATTGTTTGACCAGCGTTTTTGTCACCTGCTTTGCTGCTCGTTCTGCAGCTGAGTGTATTGAAATGGAGGAGGGTTTATTTTCCTGCATTTCTCATGTTATGTGAGAAATGTCACTGAGCTGTGCTTTGTGACGTCCACAGTGGATGAAATTAATGCTGAAGGCTTCTTTGTTCATTTGCTGAGGAACTGCACTCCAGTGCATTCCAGCAACAGGGGAGCCATGTCATCTGACTTGCCACATGTTTTATGACTTAGCGTTACATGTTTATGTGGTGTTGTGTTGACATTTGCTCAGATGGGTCCCAGTATAGTTGATTATCCTCACCCCTCTCGTCCCCACCCTTTGCCTTTACTCCCACCCCCACCACCCATCTCCTCCTATCTCCAGGCCACAGAATGGGTCAATGATACTGTACAACAGGAAGAAGGTGAAGTACAGGAAGGACGGCTACTGCTGGAAGAAGCGGAAAGACGGCAAGACCACACGGGAAGACCACATGAAGCTGAAAGTTCAGGGAGTAGAGGTGAGGGATTAGCCGCTTCACTCGCCGTGGAGCAGGGGCTTGTCTCCCTGTGCTGCTAGCTGCCTTGGTTACCCATAAATCTCAAAGAAAAATACTTTTCTGTGTGTCCACATCTCACATTCAAACTGTCTTTGATGCGAGATGTGCAGTAACGATTTTTGGTCTTTAATGGCTGGTTCCTCTTCCTCGCAGTAATGCCACACTTATACCTGTTTTGGAGAGCGACAAAGCAAAGCAGATGTCTACGTTTTTTGGCTCAACTCATACATGCAATAAAAGGAAGGTGTGTGGGGAGGGCAGTTTTTGGCTCACCTCATACGTGTAATAAAAGAAAGGTGTGTGTGCGCAGTCATGATGATGCAGTTTCTCTGCAAAGAGGATGTGGTTACCAGATGTGTCAATGTAAGTGGTAGAACCGATGATGGAAAGTTCGAGATAAACTGGCTCAGAAGCATAAGCCAGCAGTATCTCTTTTTGTAGTCCTGAATATTCCAGTGTGGTTAATGTAGCTCTGCTGTGACATGTTTACCTGGGAACTCTTATTCTTATTCATGAAGCTGCTGTCTGGACAGCACACAAGGTTCCCGTGAGCAAGCTGCTTATCTGGCTCTGAATATATTGTCTGCGTGTTCGCCGATGTCACTGCCACATTTTCAGTTACATTTGCTTTCAAACTTAGAGTTGTCACACAACATCAGTGTACAGTGTTTTGGTCATAACCTTGAATAAAAATAAAATTAGGGTATTTGGTGGATTACATATTTTATTTACAAGATGCATATTCTATTTCTGGTCCTTCCAGACCATTATTTGTAGTGATACATAAAAGTGGCAGTGTGCGATATGGCTTGTCTAAGCATCTCGATAGAGCTGGTCACAGCCCTGTTCCTGTTTGTGCAACTACAGGGCTCAGTGTCCTAGCCCATGTCAGGTACATTAAGCTGAAAACTACTTTCTTTGTTTTGCTTACCAAAGCTTGCCTTTCGACATTCCCTCGTTGCTATTTGGTTTAATTTACTGAGCGCCAGCATTCTCAGGGCAAACAGGCAGCTGTACGGCTTGTAGGAACAGATGTGAATGGAGAGAACATAGAGACCAGGCCCTTGCAGGGCAGGCTTGATGGGTCTGATGGAAAGCCCTTTACCCTAAAGCTGCTGCCTGCTGCAGCGTTCTACACTGATTTCTCTCCATTGTGAGTGAGTATCTAATTTAATAGTCACATTATATGTCCTGTTTCCCTGCTTCAGCTCTGCTATTAGCAAAGTGACATATATAACCCATGTAAGCTTTCTTCATTGCTTTCATTAATGAATGTAAAGCACCATACTGAATGTCACACGCACAACAAGCCAACAATTTTTAATTGTCACTATTACCGTGGTGATTTTCGTATTATTGCCTTGGTAGGGTCATTTGAACAGCTGTTTTTAAGTGCTAAATAAGGATGCTGAAGGGACCGAGCGAACAAGTAGATTAGCGGAAAAAAAGTTAGCGAAAGCCGTGACTCAGCAATGTTCCTATTTCCTTAAAGCCATTAGTGTCGATGCTTTAAGTGAGGGAAAAGCGCTGTCCCTTCCTAAAATATGTCCATCACTCCAGCTATTTGGAAAGATTAATGAGTGATTGCACACCCATGCATCTGTCTCCAGATTTGATTGGTTGCACAGATGAAAATAGCAGCGGTTAACAGCGTCACTGTCCAGAGATTGTTTTCCTTCCTTTGCTCCCTACCGAAACTTGGTCTGGTTACCCAGCCACAGTGTGGATTCCTTTCGGCCGTGCATTCGCTGCCAAGTCATTCGTGAGCATCGTTTCAATTGGCCTCTTTGCCCTGCCGATTTTTTGCACCTGAGTAGAAACCTGAATAAAGCAAGTCATTATCTGCTGCTGCCTTTTCTTCACAGAATTGCGGTGCTCTTTTTGGAGGGCATTTATGCCTCCAGAAAAATACTGCCACATCAACATGCACAGTATTTACAGTCTTGCTTTTTTATTGGACAGGCTGGAAGTCGGACTTTGTTCCAAGGGCCAGATTAATCAAGATTTAATAAAAGTCAAGTAATAAAATCTGTGATAAAACTTTTAATGCACATTTAACGTGAAATAGAAATTATAAATAGAAATATAGCTACAAGCAGTAATTATGAAGTCCAGGCACCTTGTGTCGTCACGCACTTCCTTCATTGGCAGACAGGCTATGCTGACAAAACCCTTTACAATAAAATATATTGTAAGATGTAATGCAGGGGTTTACGAAACACCGGCTGAGTTTTTACATGTTCTTTTTTTTTTGCTGCAGTTCGTTTGCCTTTGACAGCCACATCACTTGAGTTAGCAAGTTTCAAAAACATCATTAATACAGATGGATTCGTCTGTATTAGACCACATCACGTGGTATTAGACCACATGCATCTACGGTCGCCGTTCTCATGTTGATGACATCTCCTTAGGAGGATGCATTAAACATAATGTGTTGACAGCTGCAGCGCACAGAACCACGACCTGTGACTGCGTCAAAAAAAAAGCTCTCTTTATCCAAACTTTACTGTAACTTACGTCAGGCTACTAATTTGCCATGTGTTCTGTTTTTGAAGCAGCTTATTTATGTACGGTACATATAGTAAGAAAAAACTGAATATTTCTTTTTTTTGATACTATCAAGAAATGGGTTTTATATGAAAAGTTGTGTTATATAATTCAGTGAGGATGACATGGATGCTGTTCCAAATGTTCACCCTGGCATTTTAGTTAACTCTCATTCTCACACACTGCTGGATGCAAGTTCCTTCAGAAAGAAGTAAATACATTTAACACTAAATAAATCAGTAAAAGTTAAGATAGTCAATAAGCTTAAGAAAGACACATTTTATACATCATATATCAAGCATTCAACAAATGAGTTTCCTGTTTTTCCGTGCAGTGATTCATCGAACCTGTTACGTAGAGGAACCTATTTTCGTCAAAACCGAGAAATGCAGATGGAGCTTAAATGTATAAGAAAAACACCATGTTTAAGAAACGAGCCGTCCTCTGGCACTTATTTATAGACATCACTGACACATTCAACACATTAAACTGGACAAAGTATTGCTATTTCTGTTGCATTATGCCACTAGGAACTAAATCCAGTAATAATTTTACTGTGTAAGTGCATTCATTGAGCTGGTTCAGTGTGCAGTTTATACAGCCCTTGAGGTCATTTTTACACATACCGTAACATTACTATATTCACTGTGTAATTTTTACTACATTCAATTAGTGACAACTTTTTTGAAGAGGATTTTCTCATGTCATTAGTTTCCTTTTTGTACTCAAAATAATTCATATAAGTATTGCACACACCCTCAAGTTAAAAACCAGGCTTTTTAACAGTTCGCTCCAACACCACAGGCTAATAGAGGGAAGAATGGTCCCAGGTATTAAGCACAATGGAGCTCAGGTAATTCGTTTTTTCGAGATCAGATGCTTAACATAGTAGTTGGAGCCTGGTGTATTAAGACACTGTAGGATTTGTTGGATTAGGGTTAGAGTTAGGGTTAAGCAAATTTGTGCCAATGGTCAGAGGTGCAAATGTATGTCTTCATATCATAGGTCTAAAAACTTTTTTTTAAACCATTTTATATATATACATTGGCAAGAAAAAGTATGTGAACCAGCTTTATGTAAATCAACAATTCTTGATAGTAGCTCCTCGGACTGCTCTTTTTGGCGAGGCACGGCTCATATAAGCGTATCCTTCTTGTGTGGAGCAAACTCAAAAAGTTCGAGTGGTTTTTATCAGTCAAAGTAGCTAAAGTTCACACCTCCCAACTTATTTTCTTAACAAGACTCCAAGTATGCTAACATTGGACTACAATTAGCTTTTTTGAGGTCATTATCTCAAGGGTTCACATACCTTTCCCACTAGCACTATGAGGTTTTTATGGTTGTTCTCAAAAAAGAAAATTTTTGTGTGTTATTATTTAGGCACATTGTATTTGTCAATACTCTTGACTTAGATGAAGATCAGATCACATTTTATGACAAATTTATGCAGAAAACCATGAAATTCCAAAAGGTTCACATACTTTTTCTTGCCACTGTCTATATATATAAGACTGTGCTATTTTGTGACAAACTTTTTCATATTGCTCTTTGCTCTAGAAGGGTAACAGTAACATTATGGGCCATTGCTTATGGACCATTTTTTTTCTCTTATCTTCCCTGTGTCCACAGCAGTTTGTTGGTCAAATCGGGCCCCAATTCTGCCTTCTCACAAACAACTTTTTCTTGTGCAAGTCTTTTTTTGAAGAAGGGTGGAGCAATTTAAGCTAAATATATAAATCAATTATGGCTACATTCAGTACTTTAATATACTTGTGACACAGTGGGCTATCTACTATCTGTAGAGCAGCCTTTTGGCTGAAAATGAAAATGTATGTTACACTGGTGTGGCAGGCATGAGGGTAATGACTGCCAGATAGGAATGAACACTACTGTTCCTACACTACATTAGTGTGCATTTCTGTGCACATCAAACTCTCACCCCTCCTGGCAAACCACTGAGAAAACCAGCCTAATCCATAACGTATTTTGCACATTTTCACTCCTCCCCTCCTTTTCCATGTTCTACCCACCGTTCTGTCACCCCAGCACTGTCCAGTAATATTTAAATCATGCAGTTTTCTTCTAATGAGCTTGTTACCAGGCTACAAGACAGCCAAAAACAGAAATGGTACTTTAAACATATTAATAGGCTGTCAGAATTATGAACACACAAATAGAAAACAGAAAGAAAGTCTTCTTTTTCCATTATAGTTTCTCCTGCCTTAGTCCTTTAAAGTGAGAGGGGACAAACTGATTAAAACCTGAAAGGCAGCACTGTCTCATTACTTGTGAAGACAGATGGACTCCTGGTGTTGAGTTTATTGTATACAAAAAGTAGCTTGTGATGGTTTATGGTTGCTGGGTTTGTTGAGCTCATAAAATGTGGTTCCTGAGTATAACCCCCCACCCCAATTGTGAAATGGTGAATTATAGAGCAACTGGACAATCATCACCACCTACCCCCATGTTGTTAATCATCCATCGTATTGAACTAGACAGGCATGGATTCAGGATGTCAGCTGCTATGTTTTTTTGAGCAGATCCTTCATATTATTGCTTTGAGTAACCAGAGGCTTCTGAGTAAGGATTATCCTTGTACATTTAACACAGCATGTGCAAACTCTCCCATACAGTGAACTCTCCCATACAGTGAACTCTCCCATATAGTGAACTCTCCCATATAGTGAACTCTTCTACGTAGTGAACTCTCCCATACAGTGAACTCTCCCATACAGTGAACTC
>JABJVR010008577.1:0-10537 GCA_025773905.1 Chitala chitala | reverse complement strand
CTGCATACCCTCTTACTGCCTCCCAAATGCTCTTTGATTTAAGCATCATCTCAACGCAGTTTTCCACTCTTAATGGTGTGTGTGTGTGTGTGTGTGTGTGTGATGCAGGGTAAGCACAGCAGATGCCTTTGAAAATTTCTGTTTTTCTGTTACCATAGATACCTTGCATGTTGTGAATTTGGGACTCTGTGATTAATCTCTTTCTTTGTGTACTCCGTGTTAGTGTACTACCTGTGTAGTGTTACTCTTGTTTTGCATGGCAGCCTTGACTGGACTGCCCCAGTCTGAGATTAAATTGAACATGTAGCTACAGACTCAAGCAAACAACCTGACAGTTAATTACAACTTTTCCTTTTTACTGTGGATTGCTATTCTTGTTCCTTACACCATACTTATTTCACCCAGCTGCATCTCATAGACTAAGAGCAGACCTTTGCAGAAGCTGGGTGCCACAGGATAATCTGGCCTAGGCTGTGTATGTGTATGTCTGTATGTGTCCACATATTGTCATAATAGGGGTGCATCTGGAGGGAGAAACATTAAAATTTTACCTCACCATACCCCACTCTCAAAATCATATCATAGGTTATTGGCTTGTCATTATCCATTTCCTTCTAGCTTGAAGCCTGTCTGTCTTTATGAAGCAGTATCAAGACACATTTTACCCATTCACAAGCCTTCAGTGATGTAGACTCTCATTCACTTTACATTCCCGTGGTGTTACAAATGCACAAATATGCCTGATAAACAGATCGTCGGTCTGACGCTACTCATGTTTCAGCGAAGTAACAGGAGTTGCTGTTTGAATGTGGACTAAATTGCATAATAGAAGAAATGGTTTAAAATTATTTTGTTAGCTGGCTGTTGTACTGGACTGCATGTACACATAAATGACTGTGAAATACATAAATGATTGAACAAGGGATTTTAGGGGGTGATCATCAGTGTTAGTCTAACATTTCGCTGGCTAAATCTTTATGCTCTTTACCATTAACTAGCTAGCCAAAATAACGTTTCGTGCTTTTAGCTCTGAGTTGCACCTTGACTTTGGTGGGTCCACTCGAATAGCTTTGGCATTCATGCAGTTTTTATTGGTCGATACGTTACCAATTTTCAAATTGGTAACGTATCAACCGATACCTTCTTTTAACTGATTGCAGATCATCTCAGCCAGCAGTTTTCATATCGATGCGTTGCTGCTTTTCTGTTCGGTTTAGTCATGAGCACAGGCTGAAATTTCAACGCTGTTTCTCGGCGTGCTTATTCGTTACTCGTATCATTTCCTGTGCGCAAAGTTGCATGGGTGAAATTATATGCTCAACAAAAGAGG
The DNA here is from genome assembly GCA_025773905.1 of Chitala chitala. Taxonomy (NCBI): domain Eukaryota; kingdom Metazoa; phylum Chordata; class Actinopteri; order Osteoglossiformes; family Notopteridae; genus Chitala; species Chitala chitala. Next base: position 9,207 of record JABJVR010008577.1, on the reverse strand, counting down.
AAAAAGTGGATCGATACCTGAGAAATTCCTGACAAGGCACATTAATGAGCAATAATTCCCCCCTCTAGGCATGACTCTTAATGAATAGCTGATGTGTTATCAAAGAGAGGTCAAAGAGAATACATGCAGTGTCCACAGTTTTTATTTTTAAACTCGACCGCTGGATTAATAAAATCCACACTAGCGATACTTTTATACATTCAGCAGTTCTCTGGCAGACCTGTCAGCACCTACACAGTGTCTGGCTGACTAAGTGGCCCACTTAAGTAGATTCTCCTTCACCTGCTTTGAGGGAAGGGAGTTTGCAGTTCACTGCCACCTATTGGACAGGATGTGAAAGTGCAGACTGCCAAGGAGAAGTGAGATTATGGGGACGCATTGGGTTAAATTGTAACCAATAAATAGCAGAAGGCAGTTCTCCAGTCACATTAAGTACATTGGAAAGTACTGATTTGAAGACTTGGAAATGTTTGGACACCAGTTGGTCATAACACCCCTGTTGGATGATGTTATTTGGGGGTCCACAGTGGCAGTCAAAAACATTATATGATGATGCCTTTTTCAACTGTTCAGGTTTCAGACAAATTTGCCTTCAGCCTTTTTGACCTGGACTGGGACGTCTTCATGCAGCACATTGAGGGAGCCGTCAACCGTATCCCAGCACTGGAACGGACCGGCATCAAGTCCACTGTGTGTGGGCCAGGTACTTGTACATGGCGCTTTTAATGTGTCCACATCCCCGGTGTGTGTGCAGATGGCTGGCATATATACAGTTGACGTGGATTTAGACGCCTTCACGATGCCACGTACTGAGGTCTAAGGACTCCTAAAATATGAGATGCTGATTATGTCCTTTAATGGAGTTTTAAACCCCCTTTAAAGGGAGATACTCCAGTATTTTGTATTTTAGTACTTCATCATGTTCGTGTGCAGAACTCCGCCGTGTTCGTGTGCAGAACTCCGCCGTGTTCGTGTGCAGAACTCCGCCGTGTTTACTGGAAATGTTGGTGCCTGATACCTACAAACTATAGTGCATAACTGATGATTATAGTTCTAACTTGTTTGCCTTTTGAGAAAAAATGCAAAGTATTCTATGAACATTACATAAGAATAACTTGTAATATAAAAAAACCAAATAGTAATAAATTATATATTTTTAAAGGTGGGTGTAAGAAATTGTAATTGTAGCTGTTGGTTTTGCATCAGTATTTCTGCCTTATTTTTCAATCCCCCTGAAAAAAGAAATAAAAATCCACCTGGCTTTATGAGTTAGTTCTCTTGCAGAGCACACAGAGACACGCTGAGAGGGAAGGGAACACAGTGTAAGACAGGCTAATGTCTGTCAGGTATACTGCCCTATCTGCTCCTATGTAACCAGAGCCTGCCTTTGCGTCAGCTCATGTAGGGATGACAAATGTCCAGGAAATGGCCGACTTCCAGCTGCTGGAGCTAATCTGTCCACTAAAAATCATAAACACTATTTTTTAATGCTTTAATTAATTAGATGACAAAACAAGTGGTTAATGACCGGGCCACTTTCAATGGCTCAGATTTGTCAGTGTCGACTGATTACTGTACGCAGACCTGAGGAGCTCACTGGGTGTTAAGACCTAAGTGAATATGCCTCCTTCCAGAAATTTGTTTTTTTTTTTTTTTTGGCTTTACAGTTACAGCTGAAATTTTTACGTTTGTTAGCATAAAAGTGGAAGCCCCAGATCTGAGACTGTTAAAAGCTGAATGTTCCATGTCTGAGTTCTTTGTAGCAGTAGACAAATCTGTTTCAATGTGCTTTGCAGTAGGTCTTGTAGACTTAGTCATATTTGACCAGTCAGATGCTTGATATTTAGTATGTTATATAAAGCACCATATGCATGTGACGTACTGGCATAGTTATCAGGTTTTACCAAACAGACACACATTTATCTTACCTGTGGAGGGGAGAAAAAATTCAAAATACATTTGTCTGTTTCTGTAAACATGTCCACTACATTACAAAAGGTAGAACAACTTCCTGTTGAGTTTTATCAAAGTGGGAGATGTTGAATGTTTTTATTTATTGGTTTCTATGGAGGATTTTGTCAGCAGCAGAAGCACTGTTTACTGGCTAGAGGCTTACCTGTTACTGCCGTAAATCGGAAGGCACGTTTCCAAATAGCAGCATTAACTAGATCGATGGTAGTTCCTCTTAAATGTCTTAAGACATTTTCACATTCAATACGCCGGACTACTCGGTGTACGGTAATGCATACATTTTGTTGTATCAGATGTATGTGTTGTATTACTGGAAGTGGGTGGCATCCCAGCCAGTCATGTCGCCTTATGCAGATATTTGTAGAATGTGAGATGAAAGGATCAGCGTTTTTCTAAACTGCACAATGGCTAAACCACTGTGTTTATTTCTATGTGACTTTGAATAATTTAACAAAGTGGTTTTAAAGCAGCACAGTCTAACGTTGTAACTACTGTGATTGTATAATGTATGGTGTTCTAGAACAAAATGCTATTATGATTTGTACAAAATGTAAGTTGTATACTCTTATGTAAGGTAATATACAGTGCTGGTGAAATATAAATCAGAATAACATGTAATCGCTGCCGAAAGTATCATGTTAACAAATTCAGTTTAAAAGAGAAAAAATACTATATTTGTAAGTAGAGCACAGCTGTTGTGAACAGGTCCACTACCTGGCTTTTATTGGGAAGATGAGTACAAATCACACCCATATTCACATGGCACACAGTCAGACCAACACACCATTTTTATCTAAATCATTAGACTTGTGACCCAAAATAAGATACATCTACTTTTCTTTCTTTCTGTTTTTGTGAACTTTGTTGTCTTTATATTCACAGTTTAAGAAATCATGTTACAGTTAAAAGTATGAAGTCATTTAAGAATTCACTTTCTTTGTATATCTTTCTGCTTAATCCCGTCCGTCCATCCATCTATCCATCCGTCCATCTGTCCGCCCGTCCATCCATCTGTCTGCCAGTCCATCCGTCCATCCATCCATGACCCAACTGCTTATCCTGCACTGTTTCGTGGCTTCTGCTAAATTCCTGTTTTAGAAATTGAGAAGAACTGCAAATAATTACAGTGAGGAGTTTTGGTTATTATTGAATAGTGCTATGAAATAATGAGCACATAATCTGGTGCATCTTCATCCTTTAAATTTTATGTATTTATTAAAATTTTGTTAAGTGTGCCTCAAAGTTCCTGAAATGCATTTTGCAAAACCGACAATCCTTTAGTTTCCTCAGAACAAGGACGGTCTCCAGGCTCGTCTGACAGTTCCCGATTGTGGTACGACTATCTCTCGACAATATTAGGGAGTGGTATTTAATAAATAAATACTTTAGGGGAATGGCCAGTCAATACGTGCATGTTCTCATCTTCTCCCCATTAATCTTGTAATGAATGGGGCTCTGCTTGTTTTTTTTTTTTTCCCCTTGTGTCTGAGAGAGAAGAGCGGTTCTTCAAGAGGATTAATGCCAGGAGCGTAATGCCACAGCACACGTGGCATTTCCTGAGCGAGAGCGTCTCGCGATCCACAGCGGCCCCCAGAAACAAATTGGCTTTGCATTGTTTCCTGCTCGTTTGTTTAATTTGCTTGTGACGGATTCCTTCTAATAACCCCAGACGACTCTTATGGGACGACGTGCATTAAACAACGAGCGTTTACCGCGCACCGCGAGATCCGAGCTTGTGGTCAGAAGTCGTTTGTGTAATTGCTCTTCTTCCGCTTGCCTCGTAAAAATGCAGCGATTGCGGCAACAAAGCCCCTTCTTAGTGTGTTTGTCTAACGACAAACAGACACATTGGGGTTCATGGAGAGAGGCCTCAGTGTACAGCAGCTTACTGCTGAGAGAAACAGGCTGGTCGTCTGAGCTTGGGCCTGTGACCTCAGGTGAGCAGACTAAACCTCTTGTTTGACAGGTTGTGCTGGTGGTATTGGGGGTTTGGTCCCTGGGTTTGATTCCACAGTTATGGCACAAAGTTGAGATATCATTTATTGCATATACTAAAAAGTACAGTGAATTAATTTCTTTTTTTGGGTTGCTTTTTCCATAGTTTGTTCATAGCTATGCGTGTCTCAGTTGGCATTGCTTGATGTGTGTGTTGTCTGTGACACTCACTAATATGCACCTTTCTTGTAGGTCACTGTTTTTCTGTCACCATTAAAGTCTTTAGGTTTCCAGGTTGTGTATCTGTAGGTCTGGTTAAACACTGATCTGAATTAGACTTGATTTAAACTGTACCACCCTCAAATAAACACTGCACAGGCCATGCCTTTGCTACATCTTTAAATGAGCAGAACTTACAGGACGGTTACACAGTGGTCCCGGTTATGGCCTCAACACCAGGCCTGTTGGCGTGTGCTGGTTTACTGCAGCATTGTTTAAAATGCAGCAGGAATCCTAAATTGTGTTGCACGTTAAGACCATTGAATTAAAGATGTCCTTCGCAGTGTCTGATTGCAGTGAGATGATGTAGTAATTTTTCTTCATGGAGTAACAGCGAGATCATGTCCGGCATCCATCTGTCAGATTTTTCTTCTTCTGTGGTGCCAGGAGTGTGTTTAGGATCTTGCTTCTCGGTGCTCAGTGGATGGATTGTAAAGTATGTAATGACAAAGGCATTTATATAAATGTTTTTATCAAATATAACACAACAGTGCTTTTTCTATGGCATCAAGGAATGACATGCATTTCCTCTAAACTATTTCTGATCGTGTGTATTTCTTCCCAGAATCCTTCACACCCGATCATAAACCTTTGATGGGAGAGGCTCCTGAGGTGAGAGGCTTCTTTCTGGGATGTGGCTTCAACAGTGCAGGTAAGGAAAAAGTGAGAAGAAGATCTTGGCTAAATAAAAAGGAGCAGATACAAACACAGGGGTTACAATGGAAAGTGATAGGCTGTGGTGTTATTGAAGCAGGTGAGAAGTGGCACATTCTGGGTTTCTGAGGGAGGAGGGGTGTGGGGAAAGCGGTTTAGTGTGTGGTTTCCTAATCCTGCCATTGTCTGGCCTTTTTCTTTCCCCCGTGTGTTGTGTGGACACTAAGTAGCTACCCATTAATAACAGAGAATCCTGCTTAATACCGAGGGATGCTTGCCTATAGAATGGCTTGGCTGGCCTGCTGCAGGTGAACATTGGTCAGTCTCACGTCTAATATACTCTGGGCTGAACTTGCACTTGCAGCTGCATTTATTAAACACAGTTATCCCCTCCAATTCTGTTCTGCTATAATGTGATGTGATGATTTATGTATTAGCTTAAATAATTCACCTGCTTAATAGACATTTACCTCGGTGTCCTGTGGAGCTTAAATGTTTCATTGCTAGCTCACCAAGTATGGAAAGCAGTTTGCAAGAGGAGTCAAAGACACTCAGAGCATTAAGTAATGTAGGTGGCCTCTAAGACTCTAATTGAATAAGCTTGTTAATTTGTAGCGTAACGGACCATAGTTGATCCGTGATCTGTGTGGATCAACCCCACCATGGTTCAGCACAGTTTAACTGCTGCTGTTACTTTTTAAACAAGGTCATATCGATGCAGAGTTGCGGTGAAAAGATACACATTGTGATTTTGGCAAGTGACAACTGTTCCTGGATCAGCACTGTGTGACCAGTCAGTTTTAAGGGGCGTTTTTCCATCTTCAAACCACAACCTGTAAGCTTTAGTTGTTTAAAGCAGTCTTTTTTTTTAAATCTTGTAAATTCATGAATTTTTTGCAGTTGACAGTCAGGACAGAAAATCACACATAACGACAAGTTAAATGTGACATTCATTCTGTATGCTTATTTTAATGATTTTATTTCATTCATTTCGTTTTGGGGGTAAAAATGTTGCCACACGTTCTGTTTTCAAGTCAAAATGTTGTGCTTGGAAACATTTCAATTTTTATACTCTTTTGATAGGTATTTTACAACCTTTGCTAGTTAATATACATTTTTAACTAGTTGGTTTTTTCACTGAACTTACAGCTGGCACATGTCTTCTACATTATATTATTATTATGTTAAAGTACTGTTTTATATCGTTAATGGAATACTGAATTTATTTGGTTGCTTTTCACACTTGTTCTTCAAGGTCTTTAAGCAATAAATGGAAAGCGAAGTTATAATGGTCTCCATTTATTTATTTTTATTGATTTTAAAAATGATGCAGTTTGTGAGTCAAAACCATGGTGCGATCTAAACCGTGAGTTCTGTGATCTGTTTCCCCCCCCCCCCTTTTGTTAATGGAAATGTTGGGGTGTATTGAGAGGGTAATGAATATGTGCTGAAACTAATATGATTATGTAAATTTTTAAATGTCAATTTTAAATAGCAGTAATATAAATGTTTGTTTTTTGACAGTGCTCATGTCCTCAGCTTTAGAGTGTGTGTGTGTGTGTGTGTGTGTGTGTGTGTGTGTGTGTGTGTGTATGTGGGCACTTGGTGGTGCAGCTCAGTTTTAGTACAGCTGAGAATTTGTAAATGACAGAGATTTGGGACAGCATTCAAGGGTACAACCATATGGCCTTATTTGATTGTTCATATACAACAGTTGACTCCCGTCCATTCATCTGGGAAACAAACGATTATTAAGAAAAACAGTGCCCTCCCTCTAGGCAAGATTTACTCCCCAGCTCCACCCACAATGCCCGAGAGAGAGTAACGCCATTTGTCACCTGAAACCAAGCCGTTTCCCAAGGACAGAGAGATCAGGCAGGCCGCACTCTCTTCTTGAGTTCTGCTGACGTGGATTTGCAGGACTGCTGTCGAGCTTGGGTGCCCCTCATGGTCACCTTCTGCTCCAGGCCTGATATTCACTCTACAGAACCTGGGGTCCATTGACATGTTTGACATTGAGCTCACTTACCTGTGCGTTAGAGCGAGCCAATGGCCTTGTTTTCTTTTTTTTTTCTTTTTGCCTTTTTTGGCTAGCTGTGGGTAGCTCCTCCTAGAAATGCATGCAGCTCTCTGGAGAGTCACTTGTGGGAGTTTCAGCCCACTCAGCAGTACCGCCATCTCATACAAATGCTTTTTTTTTTAAATGCTACACATTTGAAAGGTTTCCCTTTAAGGTTTCAGGCCAGATTCCTTTCATCAGACCCAGTGGTGGTTCAGCATTCAGAGTACATTACTCTGCTCTCCTGCCTGTCTCCTACTAGTGTTGTAACACTGCACTGCCAGGCAAAACACTAAATCTCATCCATGCCTCATGTCTTGTCTTGTTATTGGCTTCAGGGGAAATAGCATAGTCAAATTTGAAAGACAGCTTGTGGCCCTGGGGATCCGTGTTGTCCTGTATAATACATGAGTATTGTCATGCCAGAGTAGCGTTACTTATATATAGCTTTATACCCCTGAAGGAAGGGAGTTGGAAAGGCTAGTTTGAGAGGATTAATTTCATTGGTTGCCAAATATTCACCCCAAGTGTGCCTTAGTACTTGGACATGCCGTTCAGCAACGTGGATAAGGAGTGAGGCAGACCATGCGGATACTGTGTACCCTGAAACAGACGGGCGATTCTGTCCTGTGCAGGGTGTTGGGGGAGGCACTGCTGTGGCCTTGTAGCTCTTCCCACTGTCCTCTGTCCTGGCATCCAGAAATATCCGCGGTGACTCAGACGCTTGCTTCAAGAAGCAGCCTGGGTGTGCTCTGTGGAGGCTGAAACGGAGCGACTGGCGGGCGTGGGCGTGTGGGTGGGGGAGGGGGCGGTCCTGTGAGATGGGGACGCGCGTGGGGGCCGACAGCTGTCGGGACAGGGGCCAGAGCGCAGGCTCACGCCTCCTCGGCGGCGCTTGGGCGTCGTTGGCACGCCGGGCTTTGCTTAACGCAGACCGAGCTCGGAAGCCGCAGCACAGCTCGAAGCCTGTTCCGTGTCAGCCCTGCGCCGCAGCAGTCAGACATGAACAGCTAAAAATAGCGTGTCGAGAGCTGCAAGCTCGAGATGACTAGGGGCAGGTTTAAGAGAGCGCCCGCGCTCCCGTCGCTGGGAGCAGAGAGCGGGACTCTTCAGTCGCAATTACCGTGCGCAATTGCATAATTGTGCGGGTTTTAATGAGGCTCTCGGAGTGACTAATCTCAGATCTCTCAGTGCTCATGAAAGCCTTATGAAGACACGGGCCTCTGGGCAGGGCAGCGCTTCGCTTTAAATTAATCGCTGCTTTCACCCTCTGTGCCTCACTTAACCTCCTCCTCTCTTGCCCTCATTAAATGTTCTGTTCTCTGACGCTTGGACACTCTGCTCTAGGTCTCTGCTGATCTGTTCGGTGCTCTCCTTTGCCCTGTACACGGTGACCTGGGTGATGCTGTCGAGCTCATGTGTCCACACTGCCTGCTTTGTCACTGTTTTGTGGCACCTTCTAAGTGACTGGTCTATGATTCCCCCTTACAGGGATGATGCTGGGTGGAGGCTGTGGAAGGGAGCTCGCGCACTGGGTCATCCGTGGCCGTCCAGAAAAGGACATGTACGGTTATGACATCAGGTGGGGGTTTCCTCGTCTCCGCCTGCACGAACCCGGAGCTAATTTTTGCCCATCTCGCCCGAACTGTTAAAAAAAGTCAATTTTCTCACTTTGAGTCATACTGTTTACAGGCTGTAGGAAGGAAGATATCAAACTAACGGCTATGTAGATACAGCCTTGACATGGGCCTTACCAAGCCACTGCCTAATTACCAACTGGACCCATTAGCTGGTCTGTTTTGGCATCTCTATAGCGCTGCTCTCTTACCTGCCTTCCATAAACCCCCCCCCCCACACCTGTCCCAACCTGCTTTCCGCCTTCGACTCTGTCAGCTTGGCTTTGGGTCACCCTTATCGCTAGAGGTGGTGTGTGATGGCACAGGAATGGGTCAGGGCGCCGCTTGCTGATGCAGATGGAGCAGTGACACATGTTCTCCTGCAGGCTCTGTCCTCGAGAACCGCTGTATGTGAAGTCATAATAAGGCAGGCAAGCTGTTCCCCTTCCCTGCTTCGTGAGCTGTGTAAAAACACCTCATGGCTGTGTGTCAGCAGGGGTACATGAATACCTGTGGCCTGGATTATAGAACGTCATCCAGAAAATCGTTTAAAACCTTCAGTACTGCTCTCGCTCTCTCTCTCTCGCTCTGTCACACTCTCTCTTTCTCTCTTGCGCTCTCTCTCTCTCTCTCTCTCTCTCTCTCTCTCTCTCTCTCTCTCTCTCTCTCTCTCTCTCTCTCTCTCTCACTTGG
>JABJVR010008576.1:0-10537 GCA_025773905.1 Chitala chitala | reverse complement strand
CCCTACATTCTAGGCTAGCACAATGAGGAAGTCGAGGGACGAGGTGCCCTACATTCTAGGCTAGCACAATGAGGAAGACAGCATAATCGAATTACATGGAGGCAATGTGTACAGAGCCAACAGGTCGCTTGAGGGTACTGGTAAAGCCAGATGAGGAGTTTTGTGCATCTACGTGAATTAAATCTGTTGAACTGACTTTTGATAGTAGACACTGAGCAGTGATCTGAAATATTTGATAACCAAGCATTGCCCTTTTCACCTGCTGAAGGAACTTATAACTGCTGCGCTCCTCGATATGGTCTATATACCCACTGTTCCTAATGGTAAACTAGCTATGCAGGAGCTTCATACAGCCTTCAGCCGACAATAAAACGCCTACTTGGAGGCAGCCTTTTTTGTTACAGGGTAATTTTAACATGAGAACTGTGCTCCCAAAATTTTTCAGAATATCTTTTAGACAATGTATGTACCAACAGGACTGAGGCTTACAAAACAGTTACCCATAGGACAGTCTGACTGTGTGTCAGTCTTCCTGCTGACTAGGTACTCACTTCTCATGAAACATGAGAAACCAGCAGTCAGAACTGTTAGTCTTACCTGTAGATGTTAACTAGCAGAAATTTGAATACCTTCGGTGAAAGTCTTTTGCCACACAGGCCCCTCATATACTTATAGTGAAATTGAACAATTTGCATCATCTCTTCTGAAACATGCCATGTCATTACCGAAAGACAATGATATTCCTGAACCGGAAGCCTTGGATGAATAATGATTAACATCTGCTGAAGGCATGGGATACAGCTTTCAGATTTGACAATACAGAGTACATTGCATCCATGAACAGAGCCATAAGGAAATGCCACCAGAAGACTGAAGAACTCTTCAACAGTTCTGACCCTTGAGTCATGTGGAAAGGTATTAGACTATTTTGGATTACACAGCTTCAGATGATTTTCCTCCACCATGGTCAGCCCATAGAGGAACAGTGCGCAGGATGCTGCAGGACCCGACAGGATCTCTGGCTGTGTGCTTATGGCATATGCAGAAAACCTCTCCAGGCTTTTTACTGACATCTTAAACCTGTCCCTGGCCCAGTGAGTTGTCCCTACATGTCTCAGAACAACTACAGTGGTGCCTGGGCCAAAGTATTCTGCTGCATCCAGCCTGAAGGACTTTCACCAGATGGTACTTGCCCCTAGTATTACGTAGTGCCCCGAGACACTGGTCATGCCCTGCGTGAAAGCTTGTCTTCGTCACCAGTTTGCCTATAGGTCCAACTGGTCAACTAAGGATGCTGTCTCCTCCGTGCTACACTCTGGCCTGATACATCTGGACAACACCAATGCCTATGTCAGCATGCTGTTTCTGGACGTCACCATGGTGTTTAATACAGTTATACCCTCTAAGCTGATTTTGAAACTCTCTAACCTGGGCATCATTACTTTACTTTGCAATTGGATTTTTTGGCCAACAGACCCCAGTCTCTTTGAATAGACAGTCCTATTTCCACCCTGTTGCTAAGCACTGGGGTCCGACTGTGCCCTCATTCCTTTTCTTTAGATTCTTCAAATTTACATACGACGGTGAAGTGGTGGGCTTGATGAGCGAGAAAAGTGAGGAAGCAGAGAGGAAATTCAACACTTGGCTGGTTGATGTGCTGTAAGCATCATGGCCCTCAACGCCAAGAACAGAATAGAAGATTTGGATTTGTATTGCATTGAGTACATTTACAACTTATAGCACGTTACAACAAAACTGGTTCTGAGCACATAAGCCATCCCCCAGGGGAGCAGTGCGCAGTTGTCATTCAGTATCTGGGGAGCTGGATTCTGTGCCCCTTTAGACCTGGCAGTCCTTTCTAAAAAGACTCAAGAGGTCTCACTTGTCTTCTCACATCCTAAGTGGCCTGGTGGCTCCATGGGTAAAACATCAGGCTGGTAGGTGGAAGTCTTCCAGCTCAAATCCCAGCCCAGCTGCCAGGTGCGTCCTTGAGCAAGATCCTTGAGTCCCAGGGTGCTGCGTGTGGCTGGCTGCCCACTGATATCCCCAGGGGATGTGTTAAATACAGAGCACAAACTTTGTTGTTACATCTATACGTACACATTGACAAGAAAGCTGCTGTTACCAACGTCTGTAGGTGTGTCATACAGACCATCCTGACTGCATCATAGTGTGGCTGACAGGAAGGCTGTGCAGTTAGTGGTAAAAACTGCCCATTGTACCATCGGCACTAGGACCTACTCTGTCTTAGCCATAAAATTATATCCTAAGGAAGGCACATGATGTCGTACAAGGCCCCTTTCACCCAAACCATGGGCTGTTTTCCCTAAAGAATAGATTCTACTTTTGTTCATCTGTTTCTCTATGCACAATCACTGCACACAACAACCCTAACCCACCACAAACTGCCACGTGTGCACAGCAAAGCCTGTTTAAATGCTTACTGACAAAGACCATAGTCTAGTTCATAACTTTATATTTTTATACTGTAATACATTTTTTGTATTTCATGTTATTTATGATGTTGCATATACTCTGTTCATACATTGATCCTCCTAATTTGTACCTTATTTATACAAAAGTTGTGCAAAATTTTACAAAACTATTTTGACCATAAAGGAGTTAATATTTGGAACAATACTTAAAAGTTCAGATGAGCTCCAACAAGTGTGCTTTTTTCACTAGGAGACTTTCTGAAGCAGCCGGACCCTTCATTACTCCTGAGTCCGCAGTCTCAGAGGCAGCACCCAGTTCTGTCCCCGGCCACCTCACTGGAGTCTCCTGCTGTCTCCACTTCAAACCCCCATGCTTTCCCCAAACCTCAAGAGGCCTCCACAGCTGCCAAACTTAGCGTCGCACAGCACAAGCAGATGAAGGTGCAGAAGCGTCGAGTGCCCCCCCCCTCAAAGGTAGAGCTACTGGCAGGTTTTCTCTGGCTTAGTGTTAATGTGCTTCAGTGCAAACCCAGTGGTGAACACGCCTCACTTCTCTGTTCAGTGCTCTTTTGTGTCATTCCTTATAATTGGGTGACTAATGCAGGTTTTAGCTAGTGCTTGTAACAACTAGTGATCGAATGTTAAAGAATGAGCTCAAAACCAACTTTTTTCTGTTCTTGGTCAATCGATGTGTTCTTCAGACAAGCAGACACATTCTCAGTTAGATGCTGAACTGCTCTGTTGCCAGATTCCGTCCTCAGCAGTAGAGATGCCTGGTTCAACAGACATCTCTGGCCTGAACGTACAGTTTGGAGCACTTGACTTTGGGCCGGAAGCATCCTTGCCTGACTTTGGGCAGATGGAGAATGGAAGCAGAGAATCTGCACCCGTAGGGCAGAGTTTGAAGAGCCTCTATTCCCAACCTGCCAAGTAAGTTCAAGGTGGTTCGTATATAAAGGCACACTTGGTGGTCCACTGAAAAGTGCTAGTATAATGTTCATACGATTGCTCAGTATTTTCTGTATGTATTCATAGTGCATTTTGTACCTCTTCCAGTACTTTTTTTTTTTTTTTTTTTTTTACAGTGAAAGTCTTGGTAGCCCTCTGTCCGCAGCCTTGTCATCATCACATTCTGGGTACCCTTCCACTGCTGCATCTCTGTCTAACTTGGGTTCAGGCCTTTGTCCGCCTGTGTCTCCTCCGTCCATTTCTGCTTCACCCTCTACCACCTCAGCAGGGAGCAGTATTGAAGCAAGTGGACTCTCACAATCTCATCTCACCTTTGCCCAGAATAAAGGCCCAGTCACACCTTCTCTTACAGTGAGTTATATGTGCCATGTTGTGATTCCTGTTTTATGTCAGTGGTCCCCTAAGATACAGGTGTCACATTGTTACGTTAGCTGTAATATCCACGGGCAACAGTTTTCACTCCTGTTCTTTTACTGTTAATAGTTGTAACATTTTAAAGACATGCAATACTGAACATATACATTAATCAGTGTGTTGCTTATTTTTTCAGAATGGCTTCAGTGATGTTAGAACAGCTCTTGAAAGTAAGTTAAAATAGGGACATGTTGATTTCCTAGTGTGATGCATTCACTGTTTAGCCCTGTAGCACACGCCTGTTTGATCTGCGCAATGATGGCAGTAACTGAACTTTCAGCCACTTCGTTGCCCTCAGCTGGCCCCACCCTGAAGCCAGAATGTTCTCCGCAGAACAGCTCTGTCGCTTCTGTGCTCTTAACGTCGTCCACAGCGGCCCTTGGTGCTGAACTGTCGCCTCTCAGCAGGTGAGCACGCCTGTGTCCATGTACCCTTGATGCATCTGGCTGCCGTGTCTGGATGTATTAGTGTTTCAATGTTATCAGATGTAGAGGTGCTGATGACTAGACACGTTCTCGAACCCAGCATGAAGACGAACCTCAGTGTCCCAGTTTGAGTAAAGGCATGTTGTACTGTAATGTGCGTTACCTTTAGAGACTGATTGAGTAGGATTTCACTTCATTCTCCTCCATCTCCAGCAGCCATGTGACCAGCCTTCTGACGTCCAACTCGTACACAGTGAGTTCTTGAGTCTCACGTGGAATGTCTCTGTGCATGTGTTTAAATACCATGACGTATGTGGAGTTGGTTGTATGACACCACATCTGGGTCCCTACTACTGACAGAAGCCATTGTGATGAAACCAAAGTGTGCTCCCATCACTTGTAGAGCTCTAGTGTGGTCAGCGTGACATCCCTCAGCACTCAGGCCCCGCCCAGCAACAGCGGCGTCGTAGTGAGTGTGACTGGCGCTACACACAGCGCGGCGATGTCGACCGGCTCGGGTGTCAACGGAGGAGCTCCTCCCCACGTGAGCCGTAATACACCAGTGCTGGCGTCCTCTGGTAAGTTGTTCATGCGCAGTGAGGAGATACACATGAACGTGGCTATTGACTCTGCAGACAGTTGGCGACTTCTGCGCACTGTGCCCTTCAGCATGCGCTGACCCTGTCATTTTTGCTGTTGTTCCCAGTTGCTTCCACTTTGTTATAATACCCCTAACAGTTGACCGTGAAATGTTTATTAGCGAGGAAACTTCACAGATGGACTTATTGCACAGGTGTCAACCTAGCGGTCTGCATGCCTAGGTGCTTGATTTTATACAGTTGTGGCCATGCAGGTGATTGGAACACCTGAATCCAGTTATTTGGAGGGGTGGCCCAGTACTTTTGGCAATATGGTGTATTTCTGAGTGGATTACATCGCTCTCTTGTGCTGAAAGCACACATTCATGCTTCACTGTGTTTGCTCAGACAGCCTCACCTGCTCTGTTCCTCGTTCTCCAGGTAAAGCCCCGCCCAACCTGGCTCAAGGTGTTCCTCCTCTACTGCCAAACCAGTACATAATGGGTCCAGGGGGTCTGTTGCCTGCATACCCGGTAATGGCTTTACTTTGGTTAATATCTGTTACTGCACCCATAATATAATTCAGTGCTCAGTCTTGAGGATGGTTCTTGTATGTTCCTGAAAGCAGATCTACGGCTATGAAGACCTACAGATGGTTCAGTCTCGACTGCACATGGTCAGTGTACTTTATTTCATAATTTTCTTTGCTGTTTAGATGTCTTCTGAAAATTATTTTTTGTTACACTAATTACTAGGGATATCCCGATCAAGGTTTTTCCCCGCAATCCCAATCTGAGTCATTTATTATTGAGTATCTGCTGATACCGAGTCCCAATCCGATACTTGTGTTTTCCTAGATAATACATTTACACAGTGCACACCTCAAGTATATAAGCTTGACAACTGAAAGCTCTGCAATGCATTAAGAGAAAGATGGATCCAAACTATTCCTTAGTTTTTTCCCCAAAATAAAAAAAAAAAAAATGTTTGTGATTTACGACAGTTCCACTTAGTGCAGCATTGTAATATTACAACTAGAATATGCCAAATAAGTCTTGTGATCACAACCCCACTTCAAAGTAACATTCACAGTAACAACAAATAAAATTCTAATTCCGTCATATCAGATTGGTAGTACTGAACACAGCTGTGTTACTACTGCCTCGTGAAATGCTCATATTGCAGACATTACAGGTGGCTGTTGGATTGTTTTCATTTTGTAATTTAAAATATTTCCACACTGCTGACATTTTATCCACATGGTGCTGCAAATTGAACTCTTTGTTTGGGATGCCTGTGCGACGGTTGGCATAAATCTAAAGACTGGGCTTAGGTTCGTACTCAGTAGTGCCGTAGAGCCAATACCGATCCGGTAAAAAATGCCTTGACTGGCCCCAGTACAGATCTTTGAGCGTCCATATTATTTTATGTGTTAATGAAATAGTGTGTCTGGCATGCAGGTTTATGAGTTTGGCCTAACTTTGTACACAGGATTATTATGGGATGACTTTCCCAGGTGCCACAGCATCACTTGCAGGTAGAGAGGGGAGCCTAGGCAGCTCTTACTCAGGTGAGCCCATCTCAGCAGGTTGCCTCCTGATACACACTCAGTTCTCAAGCTCTCCTTCCCATCCTAACTCTAACTGTTCTTGGCCCGCACAGGTGACATGACCAAATTTGGCCAGAGTGACTCTGCCTCCCCTGCACCCCCTACCAGCCTGTCTGCACCCCCACCTCCACAAACCCAGCAGCCCCTTGCAGCTCAGAACCAGGCACAGCAGCAGCCTGGACACCACGGGGCTCAGCAGGCCTTTCTAAACACAGCCTTACCTCCAGGCTATGGGTACACAGGAGTACCGTACTACCCTGGGGTCCCAGGCCTGCCCAGTGCCTTTCAGTACGCACCCACCATGTTTGTGCCGCCGAGCTCAGCCAAGCAGCATGGCCCCGGAGTGAGTGGCCCATCGGGTCTGTTCCAGCAGCCGTCGGCTTTCGGACAGCACGCCTACACCTCAGGTCTCTGGTCCTTTCTTACCCAACTATGTTACGTGATGCACATAAAGTTTGGCTCAGGTTGTAGACATTTGGCATTTGAAATCCAGTTGGAGTAGCAGGAAGGTTAGTCGTGTTAAGTCTGCTATATGTTGCAGCAGAATCCACTTAAGTAGATACCTGATAGCTGCTTATTTTGCTTCCGTCGACTGTGTCCATGGTACCATTTTTTCCCCATTGTTATCAACTGAATGTGAGTTTGGTCAAGTGGATGTTGCGTAACTGGAAAATTACTTTACTGGGTAAATATTTTAAGCCCTGTATTGTATGCTCTTACTCAGATGACCCTGGATAAGTGGATGCATAGAAGTAATTACAAAATTAGTTGCATAATGTGATCGATTGTGACATAACCTGTTAGCTGACAGAATCTGCGCCTTTTGCCAGTTGTGAATTGAAATTTGGATTGAAATACACAGGGATATATGTATGAACTGCGCCTACATGATCTAAACACAATCATTCATTACAAAGACAAGTTCAGCCTCAGAGCAGTTTGACATTTTATAATCCTAGAAGAAACTGCAGACAAAAATGTTGGACAATGTCAATGCATATTTGTAACATAACGTGTAAATTTGTTTTTGCAATTATTAAGAAATTGTTTGTGCAAGAGGACTTGTCCCAAAAACACGTTTCTTGCCATCGACTACAAATACACCAAAAGAAAAAGATGTGATCGTCGCCCAGATGTGATCATTGCCCACTGTACGATTGTGTTACATAATAGCGTTCACCGTTCATCATAGTACACAGGAATCAATAGGAGAGGAGAGGTCGAAGACATTTGTCTTGATACCTAATAATGTATTTACTTAAACGAAAAAGACAAATGATGTATGTATTATACAACCCTAGGCAAAATATTTAGTGAAGTAAGCAAGAGGAGGGAAAGAACACTGTCAGCGCACACAACCCGTATGTGCATGGCTCGTCTCAAAGGCCATGTGGAACACTAACACGCGTGACCCGTACATGCATGGCTCGTCTCAAAGGCCATGTGCAACACTAACACGCGTGACCCATATGTGCACGACTCGTCTTGAAGGCCACGTGGAACACTAACACACGTGACCCGTCTCGAAGGCCTTGTCATCAGCATCTTTGGGTGTCTTCCCATCGTGCTGGTTTATGGCTGTCATCAGCATCATTGGGTGTCCTCCCGTCGTGCTGGTTTATGGCTGTCATCAGCATCATTGGGTGTCCTCCCATCGTGCTGGTTTATGGCTGTCATCAGCATCATTGGGTGTCCTCCCGTCGTGCTGGTTTATGGCTCCCATCACCCAGCCCCTTTAATGTACTGCTGTTTTATCTCTTGATATTGAACAGCTATAATAACAATAACAACAACAACAGTAATAATAATAACAACAGACTTCTTTTTCAGTAACTGTGTATGGCATTAAAATGTGACACTAACAATTTCACAGTGGAAAGGGATAATTGAAAAAGGCTTATTGTTTAAAATGTCCATGTAGGTTAATTGCATCCTCTGGCCCCTCCTTTCTCATTTCCTCTCTCCTGGCCTTTCCTCTCTCCTGGCCTTTCCTCTCTCCTGGCCTTTCCTCTCTCCTGGCCTCTTCCTCCCTTTCATTTCCCCTCCTCTGTCCTCTGCTCCCTAGGGTTTGATGACATGACACAAAATACAGCTGGTGGAGAATACAATAAAGGGACTTACAGCAGCTCTTCGCAGTGCCAGGCCAAACCTCCTGCTGGTGGACAAGTGAAAGGTACACGCCAAAGAGCTTTGAGTAAATAATTCCTGAACGACTCATTAGCTGACATACAAGCTCTTGTCTTCACCCACAGGTGTTTCTGTGACGTCCAATACAACATCAGTTCCGGACTTGGGTGCCTCAGGGTACAAGGCTCAGGTGAGGCGAGATGAAGGTATGAAAGCTCCACTGAAGTCCTCATCATGCAGGAGCTGTTTTAAGTGTGTGGGTCCCTGTCTAGTGGTCGTGTGAGCTTGTGCGTTTCACACATTGCACTTTTTTAGAAGCTCATGGTGTGTTTGTTCAGCAGTGTCCTCCCCAGTGTTTGTGCGTGAGGCTGGGTAAACACATCTACCCACCGTCTCTGCTTCATTCACTATTTTTATGTTTGTTGTTTATTCTGTTTTAGTTATGTTTTATTTCTCACTTCTTGTTTTTGGGAAGCTAACACTGAGATACATTCTTTATATGCTTGCATACTTGGCTAATAAACTGATTCTGATTTTGATGTCTCTCCCACTGCCAGTCTTTTGATAAGCAGGGCTTCCATGGCACACCCACTTCTTTTAGTCTACCTTCAGCGCTGGGAGGAACAGCTGCTCTGAACCCTGCTGGGGGAGCTGGCTATGCCCCAACCACCTTTCTGCAAATTTTGCCCACACACCAGCAGCCCCACTCTCCGCTGCTACATCACCACCATGTGCAGGAGGGTCAGGTGAGTTATCTTGCCTCTTATATTGTAAAAGATGAATAAGGGTGGCATGGTCGACTGTATCAAAGGCAGCAGTTAGGTCAAGCAGCAAGAAAACAGCACAATTCCTAGCGTCCGTAAACAATAAAAGGCCATTGATAACCTTA
The DNA here is from genome assembly GCA_025773905.1 of Chitala chitala. Taxonomy (NCBI): domain Eukaryota; kingdom Metazoa; phylum Chordata; class Actinopteri; order Osteoglossiformes; family Notopteridae; genus Chitala; species Chitala chitala. The sequence continues at coordinate 1,091 of JABJVR010008576.1, read as the reverse complement.
ATGAGCACTGCCTCAGTGTTATGAAAGGCCCCAAAGCCGGACTGGAAAACCTCGAGGATACCATGCATATCCAGATAAGACTGAAGCAACGATTTTCTCCATAATCTGAAAGATAAGGTAGGTTGGAAATGAGTCTGAAATTGCATAAAGAGAAGGGATCTACTTTTTTTTTTTTTTTTTGCAACGGTTGAACCACAGCGGGCTTTAGAGATGATGGCTTTGCCAGTAGTCAATCTAGCATTTAAAATTTTTATGACCACTGGCCCGGTATAATTAATTGTCTCTTTAAACAGCCATGGAGAAATCATGTCAATGGGGCAGTGGATTTAAAGTGGCTGTAACTGTGCTTAACAGGGTACGAGGATTATCTTTATTCGTTTGAATAATATTAGAGAAGTGTTTAGTTTTCTCAGCTTTAACAGTTCTCCAATAGTTGTGCAGGCAGTTTGTAAGGATTTCGAAGGACACTCTGACTTGCTTTGACGTTTGCTTTGAGCTTTCCTATAGCTTTCCTACATTCACCCCTAGGTGCATCAGTTGTCTCGTTCAGATAGGGCATGTGTTTAACTTCCAGGCAAAAAATTTTAAATGGGACAACCATATCTAAGGTGTTAAAACAGTAATTGTATGTCAGTTGTATGTCTGAGAAGAGCTCAGTTGAAAGTAGAATCAAACTGACCAGCACTGGAATTGTGCTCCTGGTGGTGCCAAGCATGCTGGTTAGCATGAAAACAGAAACTCATAAGGTTAAGTGTGATGCTGTCTTCCCTCATGTAGGGTGCTGCTAGCCAGCGAAGTCAGTCTAACAGCCTGCAGCAAAAGAGCCAGAGCTCCAAGTCGCCCTACAGCACCTCTCCTTACTGGGGTAATTAAGGGAGAATGTGAAGGGCTCACCTCCCAGTGCCCTCACCCTACCTCGCTCGTGCATGCCCACCCTCTGGGCTGCTCATTGACTGCTCAGACCTTTATCTGGTGAGGAAACACACACACAACTGACTGACTTCTTCAGTTCCAGTACTCTTCATTTGCTGATATACATTTATTTGTGTGTGTGTATATGTATGTATGTATGTATGTATGTATGTGTGTGT
>JABJVR010008575.1:0-10537 GCA_025773905.1 Chitala chitala | reverse complement strand
ATTTTAAATGGCCATGAGTGTCATTACTGTAAACTGTAAAACACAGTTATTTGGAGGACTACAGGTTCAGTACTTGAGTATTCCATTAATCATATAACTGAATAACTGAATTCAAATGGCTTTGAATGGCTTACTAACATACTGTACATTCCCTCACAGAACTATCAGGAACACTGCACCGATACTGGGTGGGACCTCCCTTTGCTCTCAAAACAAGTTATTCGTGGCATGGATTCCACAAGATGTTCAAAACATTCCTTTCATATTCTGATATTCTGGTCCACGTAGAGGCCACTGAAAACACTGAACTGATGGGCCTCATTCACCAACTGTTCTTCAGAAGGAGTTTCTTAATGAAACCCACTTATGCAATTTTCATGAAGATTCTGACATTCACCAGTATTTTATTTTTGGTTCTTAAGTAAGAACAAAACTTGTACACACTCAAGAGCAGATGTGAGCGCTGACATGTTTGTGCAAAATAATTGGATATTTTGTTTTCTTCAATTCTACAGCTGTATAGTTATTTAAATTACAATAATACTTTTATAATTTGCAATATTTTTAAACAGTTATATTCATCATAGTCATGTTATTTTATATCCACTGCTGAGTCCTGACGCCTCAAAATATGACCATTTGGTTGCAGTTCACGTCCTGCAGCAGTACCTCCACTTCAGACGTACTCAAGTTTTCTCTACGTTTGGAGTCCAGAGCTCCACCATCGCTACATTTTTGTTTGGGCATTTTTGACTTCTCTCTCAAGTTTTCTTCCTAATTTCTGTGTCCACACACCAGGGATATTGCAGTTTTGAAGATTTCTATTTTATTTAGTTTTAATACATTTAGGATCCTTATCTATTGCCCCAGGTAACTAAAATGTCAGTACTTATCTTTTCTCTTTGCCCTCCAGTGTAGTATCAGTACCAGCCTCAAAGTGCCAAACCAGCTGTGGTACTTGTTTGGTACTTTGAACTGAGAGATGGAACTTGTGTTTAACGTGTTTAATGTTCATTGGCGAGGCAAATAACGTATCCTTCATAAACACAAAATACAACACGTTGAAAACGAAATGGGACGAATTATGATGTCACTGTAATGCACGCCTTTTGAATTGTTCAAACGGTATTCAGTCAGTGGAAAGAAGTTTTGTTTACTAGGTAAAATATTATTATTCAGCTTAAACCACGATCAACACCAGGGCAGGTTGGAGGAGAGATACTGCCTCAAGTGGAGGAATTTAAGCATCTTTGGGTCTTGTTCACAAGTGAGGGAAGGATGGAGAGTGAGATTGACAGACGGATCGGTGCAGTGGCAGCAGTATGCCTATTCGGGTCTGTTGTGGTGAAGAAGGAGCTGAGCCGAAAGGCAAAGATCTTGATTTACCTGTCAATCTACATTCCTACTGTAACCTATGGTCATGAGCTTTGGGTCGTGACCGAAAGAATGAGATCTTGGATACAAGTGGCCGAAATGAGTTTCCTTCGCAGGGTGGCCAGGCTTGAGATAGGGTGTGGAGCTCGGTCACCAGGGAGGAGCTCAGAGTAAACCCACTACCCGCAGGAAGGAGCACATTGAGAGGAACCAATTAAGGTGGCTTGGGCATCTGTTTCGGATGCCTCCGGAATGCCTCCCTGGGGAGGTGCTCCAGACATGTCCCACTGGCAGGAGACCCCAGGGAAGCCCCAGGACATGCTAGAAGGACTACGTATCCCGACTGGCCTGGGAACACCTCGGCGTCCCCCCAGAAGAGCTGGAAGAGGTGTCTGGGGAGAGGGAAGTCTGGGCGCCTCATCTTAGACTGCTGCCCCCCTGACCCGGCCCCAGATAAGCGGCAGAAAATGAATGAATGGATGGATGGATATATTTTATTTTTGCAGTGGTGTTTCAAATTAAGCATTTTATCCCAGCTAAGTATGTCTATTCATTCATGAATGACTGCAAAAGGGAGCGCTCCAGCACAAATGGAACCCAAAAATTTGTAATGTGAAGGGAATCTAACTAACATTGTTGTAAGGTGTTTCAAAGGTTATTTGTTATGTAAAGGTTAGGAGAACGTTTATACAACCAAAAGGGAACGTTCTGCAAGGGTTGCTTGGAGGTTGTCTTGACATAAGGAATGTTAGGAGAACATTCTTGGAACCAAACATGCAACCAATAGCTAACGTTCTCTTAACCTCTGGAAAACTTTCCATGGCAACCATACAATTAGCTTAAATAAACTTTCTGGCAGTGTTCCTGTAACTAAAAAAATAACATTCCCAGAACATCCTGGGAACCAGAAATTGTTAGCTGGGTATACTGGTTTTGACACCTAATGTAAGTGTATGTGTTCTGTACGTGTTCTCTGTCCGGATTGCTGTTATTTTGCCACACCTTCATTATCGTTTCTTTGCACTTGCAAACCTGAGAAATCTGCCTGGGATGCACGTCATCATGTTTTGCAATGGAGACCCGGCTCTCTCTGTTGCCCAGCCTATTTAAGACATCAACACATTCAGCCTGTTACAATGATTTCAGTGTGCAGGATGACAAAGTCATTTTTTGTGTAACACAGAAGCCAGACACAGGGGATTCCAGTGTGCAGAGCAGGATTTATTGTCACTGATACACAGGGCTACAGTGAGGTCGAGGTCCAAGGGGCAGTCGTAGATCAAGTATCCGGGGAGGTCTGGCCGAGACATGGATGGGGATGGAGAATACAGGAAGGATCGGGTGCGGGCAGGATCAGGAGTAGGGCAGAGACACGGGGAGAGAAGCACACAGAACATGTTAGTTGTCAAATTGCTCGATAAAGGCACGAAAGCTCAATACTTCGCAATGGGTTGATTGCGAGGTGGTGTTTTTATCTATGTTGTGCTAATGCGCAGTTCTTGCGATCGCTGATTGTGGGGGCGTGACATTTTGCATGTTCTAGAACTTTTTACATAATTTATCAGTGTTGAGTCGTGTGTTTAGTCGGCACCGTAACCTAAAGTTAACATAGTTTCAAAACGATTTTTACAGAAGAACACACAGCTAAACTGATTATCAACAGCACTTTTTAAGGTTGAGTTTGGTTGCTGTTTAGCTGTTGCAGGGCAGAATATCAACAACAGAATAATCTGTCTTCAGTTATTCAGCAACTAATTACTGTATGTCACACACTGATTTGTTGTTTGAACATGCTAATCAGTATTGCAGCTTGAATATTGGATGTGAACAGTTAACAGGAGTGAATTTAGCTGGATAGAGCAGTATTCAACAATGCACATGCACTTAAACTGGACTGTGCGCTTATCTAAAGTCATGTGCTGATCAGCGGAGACTGCGCTCAACCGACGTGCACTTAAGAGGAGGAAAATGTGTTGTTTCTTTGTTTTCTCTGATAAAAGTTTTATTGTGTTATTTTATCATTGATGAAATATAACAAAATGTTCTATATTCAAGGGCCCCTGTGAAGTACTTGGCTCCATGGCTCTGTGAGGGTAGTCATACCCCTGGAATGCCCTTGCAGAAGCCACACCAATCAATAAGCCCATCACCATGATACACTTACATCGTAAAACACACCAAAATACCATACCCATAAATACAGATGAACAGTGCTATCATCATCAAAGATTTTACAGTGTTTTTTGCTTTTGTCCCTTCATTAGTTTTTGTGCATTATTGGCCAAAAACAAACCTCTCTGCACTTAGACCTTGCCTTGCCTTGTTATTCTGCACCAAAGATCAGAGACAGCTTTGAAAACTTCTTGCTTGCACATACTATGCAATGATAACAGCACATGAGGGGAGACTAAGTAGCAATATTACTGGATAAGCAAGATTTCTTGGAGTTTAGTTTTCAGTTTTTAGTACTACTGCTAAGAGTAAGTCAGATGGTAATTGTCATGGATGCCCATATGCTGTACTCTGTATACCTTATTAATCCCTAATAAACCTTGGGTAACCAAAGAGTTTAAAGCAGTTATTAACAGAAAGAAGAGGATTTTTTACACAGGTGACCCTCTGGAGAAAAAGGTTGTTTCTACAAAGGTTAAGGCTGAAATCAATGCCCAATCTGGAGCTGTCTCCCAGTCACAAGCATTGCTCTGTTTCTCTTTAAGTATTATCTCGGGGTAGTATGGGGTGCCAGGGGAAAGGTAGTACCTTCTGTGTTTGGACTTGTCGCATCCTTTTTTAGGTCGGTTCGTTCTCCTCTGCTCCTCACCTGTGGCTCCACGTAGCTGTTGCTTGTGACAGCGGCCACACCTTGGAATGTGCTCCTAGATAGTTTCACAGTGGACAGACCAGTAAGAAGAGCAGCGCTAGTTGCCCGAGAGCTTGCTCGATACAAAATTGACATTGCAACTTTAAGTGAAACTTGCTTTACCAGAGAAGTTCTGCTGACAGAATCTGGAGGTGGATACACTTTTTTTTTTGGAGCGGTTGCCACAGTGATGAATGCCGTGATGCTGGAGTTGAATTTGCTGTTAAGAACCATGTTGTTCGGAAACTTGTTAATCTTCCTAAGGGTGTAAATGACCGCCTTATGATGCTCCAGATCCCATTACAGAACAAAAGTAAAGCCACGTTAATCAGCACCTATGCTCCTTCCATGAACAATACAGATGAGGTGAAGGACAGGTTCTATGAAGAATTGGATGCCTTTCTTTCCACCGTGAGCAGTACTGATAAACCGGTGTTGTTTGGAGACTTCAATGCTAGAGTTAGCTGTGAGTTTGCAACCTGACATGGAGTGATTGAGGCATAGAGTTGGTCAATGTAACAGTTATGGACTACAATTGCTAAAGACCTGTGCAGCACACAATCTTCTCATCACCAATACAACCTTCCATTCCGCCGACCTGCAACAAGACCTCTTGGATGCACCCCCACTCCAAACACTGGCATCTGAACGACTATGTAATTATTTGGAGGAGAGATCAGTAGGACATCTAAGTGACTAAGGTGATGTGTGGTGCTGACTGCTGGACAGATCATAGGCTCTCCAAAATGATGCTTTGTATTAGACCCAAGAGGTGACCACAAGGGAGTACACTTATGGCGAGGCTCAACATGGCCAGGCTAAGGAATCCCGGCACTGCTTCGACATTTACTGAGGACCTAAAGGTCCAAATGACTTGTCTACAACTTAGAGGCAGTACTGAGGATGACTGGAAAAACTTCAAGGATGCTGTCCACTCATTTACACTGAAGATACTTAGGCGATATAGTTGTAAACAGCAGGACTGGTTTGATGAAAACGATGAGAAGATATGGGCCGTGCTGGTGGAAAAGCATCATCTTCACCATAACTATCAGCATGAACCCTCATCAACTGCCAAGAAACACACCTTTACACACGTTTGCAGGCTAGTCCAGCACAAATTGCGTCAGATGCAGGATTCCTGGTTGTGCATGAAAACAAGACACAGGCCTATGCTGACAATAATGATATGAAATGGTTTTTACGGTGCCTTAAAATCACTCTATGGACCTCAGCCTATCGGGAGTTCCCCTCTCCTGGATGCGGATGACACAACTCTTATTACGGAGAAGACTCAGATCCTAGACCTCTGGGCTCAGCATTTTGAATCTGTTCTTAACCGACCATCATCAGTCAATGATGCCGCGATAGGCAGACTTCCCCAGGTAACTGTCAACAGTGCCATGGATGACACACTGACACCAGCTGAGGTTACAACAGCACTATGTCAACTATCCAGTGGTAAATCTCCAGGACTGGATGCCATACCCGCAGAGATCTTCAAAGCTAGAGGTCCTGCACTCACAGAAAAGCTGACTGAATTATTTCAGTCATTTTGGGACCAGGGATGCATATTCTGAGCCTAAAGAATGCCTTCATCATGCACATTTATAAGTGAAAGGGTAATCACCAAGTTTGTGACAATCATCGAGGAATCTCGCTGCTGTCTGTCACTGGGAAGATCCTTGCAAGAATCATGCTCAACCGTCTGACTACTCATCTCGAGCTGGGTCTATTTCCTGAGTCACAATGCGGCTTGCAGAAGGCATGTGGAACCACTGACATGATATTTTCTGCTCTCCAAGTTCAGGAAAAGTGTCAGGAACAAAATCGGGAGCTCTACATAATATTTGTTGACTTCACGAAAGTCTTTGACACAGTTAGCTGGCAAGGTCTTTGGCGGATCATGTCAAAATTTGGCTGTCCCCACAAATTTTCGTAATGGCTTCATTCATTTGTATTGATTTCTTCAACTTTCTGTGTAAAGCGCTTTGAGGCATGCTGTTGCGAAAGGCGCTATATAAAATAAATTGAAATTGAAATTCATCAGGATGGTTCATCAATTCTGTGATGGGATGATGGGCAGAGTGCCGGATGGTGGCAACTGTTCTCAAGCATTTCCCATCATCAACGGTGTAAAGCAGGGTTGTGTGCTTGCACCCACCTTGTTCAGCATGATGTTCACAGCTGTACTGAAGGATGTCTTTCAGGACAGCAACAGGGGTGTCAATCTTAGGTACAGGATGGATGGAAAGTTGTTCAACCTGTGGAGACTTCAAGCCATTACCAAAGTGAAGGAGACTGTCTTGAGGGACCTACTCTTTGCAGACGACTGCGCCCTACTTGCTGGTTCACAGCTGGAGATGCAAACTATGCTGGATAATTTTTCAGCTGCTTGGCAACTTTGGGCTGACCATCAACACTCAGAAGACGAAAGTCATGCTCCAGTCTGCTCTTCGTGCATCATACACAGAACCCAATGTCATGATCAATGGACAGAAACTACAAGCAGTGGACCAGTTCACTTACCTTAGTAGCACCCTCACTCGTGCAGTGACTATTGATGCAGAAGTTAACCACAGGATTGCAAACGCCAGCACCATTTTTGGTAGGCTTCACTCCACTGTATGGGAATGTTGAGGTATCAGCAGTGTCACCAAACTAAAGGTCTACGAAGATGTGGTACTCACTACCCTTCTATACGCCTGTGAAATGTGGACTGTGTATCAAAGGCATGTGAAGCAGCTCAATCACTTCCATATGTCCTGTCTTCACAGAATATTGCACATCAGATGGCAAGACAGTGCCAGACACTGAGATGCTGTCCAGAGCAAGTTTATCATCTGTCTACACTATGCTGGTGGGAGCACAGACTCGGTGGGTCGGCCATTTTACCATTTTATGCAGGAAGAGCGCATACCTAAGCAGCTCTTCTTTGGGGAACTTTCTGCCGGAAAGGGATCGCGCGGAGGACAGAAACAGTTCAAGGACTGTCTGAAGGCTTTCCTGAAATCGCTGGACATTGATACAGACAACTGGGAGATGCTGGTGCAAGACTCAGTACAAATTATCGTGATGATGCCAAGGTCTTCATCGATTACGATGGACGAAAAAAGAAAGTATTATCTCAGTCAGTCTGGTTGTGTCATTCTAGAAGGCCATTGCTCCACACGCCAGCGGTGGTTTTCACTTCAACATTTACGTTTTCAGCCTTATCTCTAAATTCTTCATTATTTAATTCTCCTCCTTTTTCTGTAAATAATCGTTTTGGAGGACCATGAACAGTTATCCAGGAGTGAATGGACAGTTTCACAATCTCACTGGATTTCTTTGTGCGTATAATACTGCCTGCTCTGAAACGTCTAAAGTGGTCTATCATATGCAGATACCACACATTGGGTTCTAGCTCATGCAAATCCAATGCCACCATTTCATTGTAACTAGAAGCCATTGGTAAACCCACAGTAGGTCCAGGTTTACGTTTGCCATGTTTAGTACATGTCACACTTTCTCACAATTTCTCTGAGAATTGTAACACTATATTCATCTTTGCTGCCAGCACTCAAAAGTAGTCTGTGTAGTTTGAAGCATGTCCAAATTGTTTATGAAGCTTGAGTAAGATCTTTTGCTTTTCTTCAGTCTCCAAATATTCTGTGTTAATAAGTGTAACGTCCTCCCTGTCAAGCCCTGCGTGTCCACCAGATGTCACCTTTCCTTCCGTTCTTCCCGGTGTGATTAGACTTCGTTATGTGACCCCAGCCCTGCGTAATTCCCATTGTGAATTCCTGCATGTGTTTGTACCTAATGTTCCCTATATATGCCTCCCTTTTTCCCCAGTCTAGTGCCAGTTGTAAAAGTAAGGTTCTTGAAGCGATGTTCCCTGTTGTAGTGTATTCTGGCCCTTGTTAACTGAAACCTGTGTTTATGTATCTTTCCCTGATCTCTTGCATTAAAATCCCCTTTGTACATTAGACTCCACCCTTGCCTCCGTGCCTGTGTTCTGGCTGAACGTTACAATAAGCACCACATTATCTTCACACACTGGGTGTATTTCGTTTTTGAGAGCTTTCCATGTCTGTTATGTTAATACAGTAGTGTCCCGAGGATGTTATCTCAAGTGGTATTGGCTGCCCAAACATTACTGCTTGATCATTGTTAAGGTCTATGATAGCCTCTGCTCTTTTCAGTGAAGTTTTACTTAAAAGTAAGGGAATGTCTGCCGGGACAACCTCAGTCTCTATTTGACACTTAACTATGCAGATTTTTGCTGGAATTTTTGCTTTCTTTAAAGAATGCACCACTTTTCCATCCCCAAACTTAAAGGGTCTGTTACTCTCAGCATATTTCATACTCTTTACCTGCTTTACTTGCTCTCCTGTCATTTTAACATGCTCCCTTTTATATGGGCAATTTCTTGCCCAATGAAAAGCGCTTTGATAGACAACACATTTTGATCTTTGTCCATACTGATCTAGTGGATTCGTACCTCGTAAAGGTGTTTGCGGTCGCCTTACATTGGTCTGAAACTCGCCTTTCCTCCTGGTACTGTCACCTAACCGGTTCGCTTTCTGGCACTAACGTTACAGTCTTATTGCCAAATATCCTCTTCAGTGCCGATTTCATGTCGTCAAACTTTATAGTAGAACATGCAGTGAGAGCCAACTGTTTATCTTTGCTAGTCAAGCCAGCGGTATCTAATAGTTTAGATGCTAAAACTGCATCAGGAAGAATAATGTTAAACTTTCACAACCTGTTATATCGTCGCTCAAACTCCACAATTTAATATGCCATTGACATGCTGTTATCTTTAGTAATTCGATCAAAATCTGTGTAAGCATCGTACTGTCGATACTTTTCCTCTTTCAGAAAAACAGCATCTAACTTTTCCAAAAGTGTAGCCATACCATTCTCTTTGTTCAGGTCATCTGCAACTATTTCTAGCGCTGTATCACTTGCACGCCCAGCAAGCGATAAAGCCACTGCTGGCGCTTGCTTTTTCTTTTCCAAGTCCGTCACTCTTGTCCATATTTTGACTTCATTTTTCCAGCCTTCGTATGATTTTCTTTCGTTAAAAGGCGGTGGTACTCTATAATTTACAGGAACCATCCTCTGCTACCAATGTTAAATTCGAAAAAAAAAAAAATAAAATAAACACAACAGACGCTTATTTCGCACACCTTTTTTAATATTTCCACCACCAACTACACCGAACAAAATCAACAAAACCTTATGCCCTGCAACTTCCCTTACATCCCCCCCTCACCGAACATTTCAGGCACTTAGTTAACAATAAAACAAACATACACAGAACATTACACATGCATACACACAAGACATGGAAATTAACACATCCTACTAATAGCTAAGGGTATAAAAGAGTGTTTATATCTGTTGGTTCTGGCTCACGGCTGCCTAAAAACAGAACCAGAGGGCAGTACATGAAGCTCCGAGTGTAAAGGATATGAACTATCAGACAAGATCAGCTGTACTTTGTTCAGCATCTGCTTCCTATTAAGGTCAGACAGACTGCTTAATGAAGTTTCAATAATTTTACTGCTAACTTTAATGATCCCATTTACTTAACTTTTCTGTTTCACACGAAGCGAGCCAAACCAGCAGATAAGAGAAAATATAAGAACACTTTCAATAAAAGCTCTATAAAACAATGTCATCAGAGTTCTGTCAACCTGAAACTCGGCCAGCCTTCGTAGACCAACAAGACATTGTTGGCTTTTCTTACACAACATATTTGTATTTGATTGTAAATTGATTAAGACAAATTTGAAGGCGGCATTGAAAATCAGGCAAAAAAGTAACTGCAGCTACTAATCTGTATTTAATAAAATCTTTCACAAATTTTGCACATCATTGCCTTAGTCTACAAATGTCTTTGTTTCCATTGTACAGAAGCTACAAGTGAAACGTCACCAGTCTATTAATGTGAAACCCTGCCTGACCACAGCACTGCTAACAGTTTCTCTATTGTTTCTCTTCAGGCACCCGAAACACTACAGGTTTTCTGAGCATCCAGGCAAATAAATATGTAACAATATTACCTCCACTGTCACTAGTAATAATAAATCATGCAACTATTCAAACATCCAAAAGTTACAAAAGGAGTAAGCAAAAGCCTCCTGTGCAGTCAGTGCAGTGAAAAAAAAAAGCCTCTTTCAATTTCTCACAGTGCAGGGGCAAAAACCACATAAGGTTCACAGACATACTTCATAAAGCAACTATAAATCCACACGCCACTGAAGTGTGAGGACCTCAGCCATTCTCATTGGTCTGCTGATATATGTTGCC
>JABJVR010008574.1:0-10538 GCA_025773905.1 Chitala chitala | reverse complement strand
AATACAAATGTATTATATGGTCAAAATACTACTATATAAAATTCCTTATTGGGAAACTTTAGATTTTTTTGTCGTAGTCAGTAGATGGCAGAGTAACACAAGCATTGAACAACAGAGGCCTGCACCGTATGGAATAGGGCCGTTGAGGCTTGCTTACGAAATGCAGCAAAATGAAGATTACATTATCCTAGACCAGACACGAATAGTTATAAAGATGCGAATTATGTATTATTTAAAAAAAAAAAAACAAAGTAAGTTTGGCGCCGAATTTACAATATACTGTACGGTCAATCAGCTCGCAGATCCTGCTGTTTTATCAGACGCGACTTTGTAATGGGCAGTTGTCGAACAATTTGTATTTTTTTCCGGTATGAATTTAGCAATTATAATTTAAGTGTAATGAACACATAAAACAATTCTTTGCTCATACAAATGATGTAATTTGAACTTAACGCTCAAAATAAGGCTTGAAACACCATATTTGAAGACCACAGGTTTATTTTCTTATAAGTATTTTTATGGTCATCATGACGTACAGTTTGACACACATAGAAATGCCTTCTATGTTTTGGGACGTGTTCTCATTGTTACTACTGCAAACATTTCTCAAAATAATTGTTAGCATTTCTATTAACACAGAGGTTGCTTTGGGCGGCATGGTGGCACAGTGGGTAGTTCTTACATCACCTCTAAGGTCACTGAGTTAAATGTGGCTCTTGGCATTGTATCTGTGCAGTTTGCGTGCTCTTCCTCAAGGTTCTTCAGTTTCCTCCCTCTGTCCAAAGATATGAGGATTAAGTGAATTGGGAACTCCAAATTGCCCTTAGCGTGTGTGTGTGCCCTGTGATGGTTTGGCACCCCATCCAGGATATCCCCTGCCTTGTGCCCTAGGCTGCCTGGGTTAGGCTCCAGGCCATCTATGACCCTGAAAAAAAGCATAAGCAGCTGGATAATATATGTATGCATAGAAGTTGCTCTTATAGCATAAAGATGGGAAAAAGTGTAGAGAGCAGCACATTGCCATGAATTCTCTCTCTCTCTCTCTCTCTCTCTCTCTCTCTCTCCCCATATTGAAATCGTCATAGCTTCCATCTGCAAGTTTTTGAATTCACCTGAAACATTACATGGCCTTTCAAGCAAGATTATTGAAGAGCTCACATGTCGCCAGAAAACAAAATGACACTTTTCTGTTTTACGTAAGGACCAGATGGGTAGATTTTAAAAAGCTGCTAATATTTACTGTTTTCACACTCTTTGTATATCTGGTGGTGATCAACTTTGACTAGTATAAGTCCTTGTTCTATTGGGGAAAATTGTCAGGATGAATAACTATATATTAATGATATTTTATAATTGGATGAAGTGCCAGACAATAACACCCATCATTCTGAGGGTAGTTTGACGAGGGGGAAAAACTGAATTTAAACTATTTTGTTATAAATTTACACAAATACCTTGTACTTTACATACAAAGTGCCATTCCATTTATTAGCGTTGGCTTCAGAAAGCTTCGAATAGCAAAACATCAATTCTAACCACACTGTATTTGATGAAAATTCATTTCTGCATTCTATCTCTTATTCCTTGTTCTTACGTCATGGTTGTCGAGTTGGTGACAGAAGCAATTATTGGGTGCTGGAGTTGCAGTTGGAGTCAGAAACAATTATTGGGTTGCTGGAGTCAGAGTTAGTAAAAAAAAAAAAAAAAAAAATTGTTTCGGTTACAACTAAGTGAACAATATGCTGACATATAAGTCAATCCGGTGTATAAGAACCCCCAAAATTTAGAGGTGTATTGCAGGTTTATGCCTATATCTTTTGTCTATTCTCTTGGTACCTTTACATTTTGTACACCATATCAAAATCTCTTATGGTTTCTCTTTTTGAATGTCCAGTGGCACATGCAAAAGACTCAATGGAAAAACGACAGATGTGCATACATTATATAAAGAATAATGCTTGAAAACCTGGGCATTGAGATACCCTCAAAGTACAGACTGTTTTAACTTCAAGTCTTCTGTGATGTGGGGAAAGGTAGCTGGGTGGCATTATTGCTTTGATGTAGATGTGACATACAGCGTTTAAGATAATGGAAACATCAACCAATATAGGGATGTAGCAAGATAAGGACCACCCTTTACCATCAGAAGTTTCAGTCCTTTCTGGAATGATGAGATAGAATTCCAGAACTGTGTTTGTAGGACGTAGGATATTGGCCCATTGTTCAAGAATAAAAGCCTGAAGTTCTTAGAAGGCTAAAGGAGATTTAAAGGCTGTACTTTACAGTCTGTGCTGCAGGATGTCCCAGGTCAGCTCAAAAATCTTTAGATCTGATGGCTGGGGAGACCATTGTGGTGTCCATGAAACCACAACTGAATTTGTTAGCCGTTTATCAGGGCATTATCTTCCTGGAATATGGGAACATCATTAAGTGAAGTGTTGGCAGCAAATGGTATATTTAGTTTTTTCAAATGACCTCATCTTCCGTGGCTGTAATTGGACTCCGCTTTATTTCCAGCACCACCCTTTGTGTTACTTATGTCCTTTGGTTGTTCCTCAGTTGGACAGACTATTTACGCTAATAATTTCTACAAGACAGCTGTCTGTGTCATTATGGTTTCCATCCCATGGTTGCCAGATGTCATTGTGGGTTCAGACCACCTTTTTCTTTTCTGCAAAAAAAACCCATTTTGCCATAGGAAGAACAATAATAAAAAACATAGTATTTTCCGTAGCACAGGATATAAAGTTTTGCATTGCTTACACAAGGTTATAGGTCTTTTTGTGTTGGCCATGGATCGAAGCAGTTTTGCATGACAGACGGGTGGAAAAACTCCAGCTTTGTGAAGTTCACAACATACATTCTTGTTGAAATTAGGTCACAGAGGTATTGATTCAATATTTGAAGCTGTAAGTTTATGGCATTTTTCTACCTGCTTTGTTGTGCTCATCTATCCCTGTCAAAACTGAACCAACTTCAGCTGAGAATTAAACATGGTGCCAACGGTCCTGCAAAGACCCTAGCCAATAACTGCACTATGCCATAGTCAACACATCACAAAGCCCAGCATGCTTCACTCTTGCCCCTCGACAGGGCCTGTGTGTCATGGTACGTACACAATATGGATTGGATAAAGTGCAGTCTAAGAGCATGCAAACTCAGTATGGCAAAGTTAAAGCTACATTTACATTTATTCATTTAGCAAATGCCTTTGTCCAAAGCAACTTACAAATGACAAGTTACAACAAAATTGGTTCTCTGCATTTAACCCGTGCTCTGGGGGAGCAGTGGGCAGCCCACCCAATTCAGCACCCAGGGAGCTAGCACTGAGTGTCTTGCTCAGGAACAGTGGTCACTGGGAGACTATATATGATGAACACTGGTCAAGCAGGGAGACTTCCATATCCCAGCCTGATTTTCTTCCCATTGAGCCACCGGCCAGCTAATGGAAGGTAATTAAAAAAGGCATAGAAAGAACCCAGAGCAAACCCTCGCATGTGTAAGAACTGCACACGCACACAGTATAAGCACATGTTCTCTGGACTGTGGGAAGAAGTGAAGCACAAAAACAAGAGAACTAAATTCAAGGCTTTCCCAGGCTTTCTAAGAGTGTGGCGTTCCCACTCAACTGAAATATATCTGTCACAGAAACATGATTCCCTTTCTTGTTTTGGTGGAAATGTTTCACTTGCTATTGGTACAACACATTGTGGGGAGACTGGGTGTAGGACAGAACAGAGCTCCAGGCGTGAACAAAAAGTTGGAAAATAAGTATTTTCTCCTGTTACAATCTGGCCTTACAACATGCTGTACTCTGTCAGCGCCTCTCTGTACGATGTTTATGATAGAGGACTATAAAGCTTGCTTGTCCTATAAGGATGTTATACATACTGGCCTCTGCTGAACTCTGCCACAAAGATGATCGTCATGACAGAAGCACGTAAACATAAAACCATGTAACACATGAACATTACATTAACAGTTCAGAGCATATCAGTATCAGCGTCGGGCTCCAGCATTAAAAGAAACATAACGGTGAGCACCCCTCATTCCCTCTCTGCTTCCACTGTGCTCCTGATTCACTATTTCATGTCAACTCAAGCTGTAGGCCGACACCTAATTCAGACTTTTGTAGCTACATTCTCCTGCACTTTTGCTTCTTCACTCCAGCCTGGCCTGCTCTTGGGGCCGTATCAAGGACAAGTGTGTGGTGTGTGCCCGTGCCCACACTCACTCAGTCTCACCCTGTCATGGCGCCCGGGTGATTCTATTTCACTACCATGTACAGACAGTTTCCTTTAAACCTTAATAATAATAATAATAATAATAATAATAATAATAATAATAATATGTACACAGATACACAGTAATTCTTTGATTTACAGCCTGTGACACTTGCCGTCACCCACATTCACAATGGTCAGCCAATGCACACATTCATTGACTCACATATTTCCAGCTGCTTATCTTAAACAGGGTCACGGGTCCGACGTATACATGTACATAAAGTTTGAGTCATGGCTGTGTTGTGGTAAAGCCAGTGGCATCATCAAGCACCGACAATGCAACGCTAAGATACCCGTGTGAAAACACTGCAGGACAGCTGCTACTGCAACACACTCACTGTCACCCCAAAGTTCAGTTATGTTTATAGCTGAGCATAGAATGAGCTAAAACACCAGCAGTCAAAAAGAACAGCTCAAATGCTTGCTTTTGGTCAAACTGGCATGCATGGAAAAAATGAATGTAAAAACAGGACACACACAGCTGCTTAAAATAACTGTCTTTCTGTGGTCATTGCAATGAACAGAAGTGATAGATCTGTACAAACACTTGGTATGTACCAAAACAGCACAGACATGCGCCTGAGCTATCTTTTTCACTGCCAGTATATTATATATAAATAATATATACACACTCCTCTACAGTCAGCACTCGCTGAAGGTATCCTGCTGAAGGGGTTTAAAGACCCATACGACAGCAATCACCTCAACGCCTCTTTTGCTTCTCGTGTAGTTCCCTGTGCAAGAGTTAAAACACTGTAGCAATTCAAAAAATCCCAAAAGATGGCATGCCATCCACAGACACAAAGAAATCCATAACTAACTGGAAGAAACATATGAAACAAAAGCATGAGGAACGACAGAACTGGGACACAGCCGGCATTCTCTAACAGGAGCAAAGTCTGTGACCTCACATGTAAAGACAAGCCGAAGCATGCATCTCAGTACATCACATTTCCACAGTTGTATTTTCACAATAACAATCCATGCTCGTTGCTCAGAACTGGTATTGATCCAGTCAGAAACTGGCAACGCTCTTAACAACAAAAGTGCCATTGAATGTAAGTGCGTGGTAGTGTGTCCATTCAGACGATCAAGCCCAAACAGATAATGGAAGATGACCTTCAGTGGAGAACGATGAAAAGAAAAAATGGCAGCATGCAAAGTGGGGAAAACTCTCCTTCTAGGCAATTCGCCAGTCGCACATGTAACTCACTTATAAGTTGAGAAGCAGGCTTTTGCAGTTCTGAATGAAGTGTGTGAATTACGGTTTCTGTGCTTGGCTTTGTTCCAGTTCTATTACAAAAGCCCTTGGAATCAAAGCACAATTCAAAACAGCTGTCCTTTTACATGAGGCTACATAAAAATATATACATATATTTAGGAGTTATGATTTTTCTTACCCCTGCCACATTTTGCTGTTCTTATAGGGGATGTTGACAGACCCCTTCCTTCACAACCAGCTTTCTAGCAGGATCCATATTTCCTGTCAATTACAAGAGCAATTGGCTCTCTTGGACAGCAGGGGGCAGTGCCTGCTGTGGGCCTCATGCTGCCAGGTGGCTCTGAAACATAAAAGGCTCCTTGCAGTCCTGTTGAGAAAACTGTTTTGTAATGATGGCAATTTCTATGTGATATCAACCCAGCATGGCAGAAATGAGAGGTTGTGATCCAAATGAAGAAATTATATATATAACTAGTTTTTTTTTTGTTTAACTTCAGATTGCATTGTTTTACCTACTCATTGGAACACATGAATGTAGCAGGGCCAAGTTAGCAGGCTGTGTACAAACGCCCACACCCATAAATCATACAGCCACCTCATCCACCCTGCCCAGTCATTCTTCCATTTATTTTGACGGTATGAAAAGTAGAAGGCAGAAAAAAAAAAAAGGCATTCATCAAAAGACCAGTGTTGCTTTATTTCCCCAGAGGTAAAATTCTTTCTGCATATTTAGTTCACAAGCCTTTGGGTCAACTGTCATCAGTCCTCCGAACGCACCTTAAGTGCCAAAATGCAGACCACTTCGTTCCACCCCCATATTCGTGTCATGAAGTATCATTTGCCATTCACGTTTTCCCCCATTACCATAGTTGGCAGGTGTTAATTGCCTAAAACCTGAATATTCGTTGTCATTTACTACTTAAATGTAAAATGTTTGTATGCATTTCCCCTGGAACAGCTACACTTTTTTTTGTCTTTACAATTTATGAAGAGTTTGTGCAATTCATCAGTTTTTCATAAATGTGGGCCATTGGAATTTGACTGATATTTTTTGGTACATTTAATCAGTTCTTCCACATGGGGGTCTTGTGAATGTTGCTCCAGTCATCCATTATCCAGCCCCTTATTCTTCACAGGATTGCGGGTGGTCTGCAGTCTATCCACGCAGCCTAGAACACAAGGCAGGGAACGCACTGGACGTCTAACACATCACAAGGTGGTATGCATGGATGGGGAGGTTGCAGGTTCAAACCACATCTACAAAACATGCCTTACCACTCAGCCACCATGCCTACAATCTTGGTATACAAATATTTTGTTTTCAAGATGTGCCATTGAGCACTGCTGGAGCCTGTCACAACTATGGAATATACATAGATAACTAAAAAAATACATTTTTGATAGATGTCAAAACATAATAGATTTTCACAAGCTGGTTATCTTGTGCAGCCCAACCCAGGTGACAAAGGGAGGATATCCTTTGGATGGGGTGCCAACAAAACAGAGGGCACAAGGTACAATTCACAAAACAGGAGTCACACTCATGGGGCAATTTAGAGTTGCCAGTCCACCTGAACTGTGCATCTTGGGACTGTGGGAGGAAACCGAGCCCTTCAAAAAACTGGCCAGACTTTTGCTACCTGAAATCAGAAACAGCAAGGGCTGCTACTTTCATGGTA
Source organism: Chitala chitala (assembly GCA_025773905.1). Lineage (NCBI taxonomy): Eukaryota > Metazoa > Chordata > Actinopteri > Osteoglossiformes > Notopteridae > Chitala > Chitala chitala. The sequence continues at coordinate 3,351 of JABJVR010008574.1, read as the reverse complement.
TACATTTACAAAATATTGTTTGCAGACAAACACCTAGCTGGAAGCTAGACATTCCACAAGCACTGAACATTTAATTTGATTGCACTCTAACTGGAAATTAACAGAACTTCAGGAGGACACAAAGGTCTTAATGATAATCAGATTTTAATGTATTGTCTGTAAACCTACAGAATATACATACAATTTGAAACCAAGTCTGGTCCTACCTTACACTGATCATTGACATAGAAAACAGCCATAAACTCATTCTACTTTTAATGCATTGCCTTACAAAAAAAAAAGTTCAAAACGAACTGTACATAAACCAAACATAAATAAAATGGCAAATAAATAAATGAAAAATGGAAAGCACTGTTACTAGCAAACGCATTACTTACTGTGCAGTGTGAAAAGCAACCTTCATTCTTTTATTCTTTTTAAAAATCATCTTCACAAAAGGCCTAGCTGCAGCAGGTGTAACAGAAGACACTGTGGAGGGATTTCACTGTGCAAGAGCGGACTTCTGTGAGGCCCAGAATGGCAGTGCTCGCCAGCCCCATGTTAATGTTAGTCAGTGGTCGTTTGCACAATGAAGTAGGCATGCATCTCCTGCCGTTTATATCAAGCACAGGTTAGCTCTTTGTTCATATTTGAAAAGGGGGGTGGTACTCTTTTACTTTCAAGATTTCAATCCAGCAGGCAGACCAGCACAAGGACACAAACACTTGTTTCACAATTTTTAAATGAACACAAAAGGATTTCAAAAGTTTGAGGACAGCGCCTAGGCCACTACATGCTGACAGCCAGCCAATCAAGATTGGTCTACATTTTTGCAAGAATAGCTCAAAAGTGTCCGGAAACAATACTCCGTCTACAAAAATATATGCATATAAAATAAAATTTAAAAAAGTCATAATGCAGATACACTAATTTAGACAGCAATAATAAATATGAATGTTGAGAGCACGGGTCATATGGGGTATTTGTTTTCCTTCTCTGAACTTGCTTCATCAAACAAGGTGTAAGCAGTCAATTTCTAAAAGTCTGCAAGCATTCTGTCAGCTCTGTGTATAAATTTTTTTCTAGGGAAAAAAAATCCTAACCCACAAAGCTACACAGGAGATTAGAGGGTACTTACCATAGAGAAAACCTGTCTAACCACTAATATTAGCAGGAGAACATATCCAAGTCCATAGAGTTTATGCTAATATTCCATTATGTTAGCAATGACAATACTGACTGTGCAATGTCAAACAAAAAAACTGGATACTGTGATCAGTGCAGTAACAAATGAGTACGGCATACATTCACAAAGGTCTTTGTCATTTTGATTGATGGGAAATTATGTATGAGGGACAGAGCTGGGATTTAGGATTTGAACAGTAGGCAGGGCAGTTTCCGCTCACTGTACTTAACACTGACTTTCTCAACAAGACTGCAGTCCCTGTTCCAAACACCAGGGAGAGTCACAACACGGAGCACCAGCAGCGGTGTGCTTGTTCCATTTTGTTCCATGCGTCCCAACTTAAAGTAAACCATGTCATGTTTACACAAACTGTACAGACGTCATTAGGAAATACACGAACCAGAATTACTCTACTTTGGTTCTCTCTTTTAAAAAAAAGCCTTTTTACATGAAAATATTCAATTATTATACAATTATACGTTGGAAAACTATCGGAATTTTTTTTTTTTTTTTTTTTGCTTGTTTGTATTAAAGGGACTATACTATTAAAAATACTCTGGTATAAAGCTGGAAAAAAAAAAAACACTTTGATATTGTCTATAAACATGATCATACATCATCTGCAGGCAGTGCAGGTATATGTATCTTGGCTCTGGTGAAGTAGGCCATTTTCTCCCTGAAGACAAGACAAAGAGAAGGAAAGATGTTGAGGACCAGCAAGATTTTTAATGTCAAGTGTACATTTCCACGCAATTAACACCCCCTCCCTAGGCTTAACTGAATGGGCGAAATTAAACACTGGGAGAGGAGGCCTGTCATAAACAAACAGAGCAGAAAATAGCTGCTAGGCAGGGACTGGGGGAGGAGGAGGTGGGGGGGGGTGGTACCGGACAACGCACACTTCATGCTGTGCATATTTCAGAGATGCATGTCAGTGGGTCAAGCTTGGCTCCCAGCAGACCCTCGGGGCATGGAAACAGCAGAACCCCGACTCTCAAACCTTTCCCTGTTTACCTGGGAAATGGAACGGAAGCTGCACAGCCGTCATCGGATCCCGGAGTGCCGGCTGTCAGCTCGCATCTCCCCACAAAGAAAACAGCGGCACAGAAACAGCAACTGGCGCCCAAAAGCAATGCTTAATTTGTCATACTGTGCAAGTGCAGGCCAGACGCTGCTTTAAGTGGGGCACTATATGGTACAACTTATAAACAAGTATTCTGGGCAGGGAGAAAACTCAACGCAACAAAACTGTTTGTATATTATGACCATGGAGAAATGGCCATAGGGAAAAGCTCAGACACCCGGCGTCATGCTGGCCTCCCTTGGGTAGGGTTCTCCGCTCCATTATCCACTGCTATTGTGCACAGCAGAACGAGGATGGAGCCAGAAGAAGCAGGGCTTAGGGCTTACCTCAAAGACACATGTCAGCCTCAGGTAGGGTGTCTATATAGTGTTCACATCAAAACAACCCACACCAGTAGGCTTCCCTGGCTTCAGCTTATGGACATTTCACAATTTGTCTCTAGCGGCACAACTGAGTAGTTTTAAAATAAAATTAAAAGTAGCCATTTCTGGATGGTGAATGTTCAGAGTCAATAGGTTACCCTCCAAAAAAGGCTTTTAGCAGTGGAAATTTCCATGGGTAAACGAAACAGCTGTGACGCAGTGTAATAATGTCGCTGTTGAACAAATCATATGACCACTACACAGAGGAAATGAGTTTCAAAACCTGCTTGGAAATGTTAAGGAAGGCAATAACTCTTACTAAATTGATACACGCAACAAGTGGTAAAAGCCTCACTTCACGAGATATTCAGGATTGTTTAAAAAGAAATTTTCTGCTTAGGCGAGTCATTCGTGCTACAACAGGTGCATCGTATGATGCTTCTGTGATCTGAGCAGTCAATCTGAAACCTACAGGATGCAATGCTGATCCAGGTGGGCTGTTTTACCTGAAAGACTGCACCTGCAGGGGCACCTTCTGGCTCTGCTCCCGAAGCCTACAGACATCCTTGGAGGCCTTCCTCAGCAGCTTTTCTGCCTTCAGGCCCTGCTTCTGCTCCTCTTTTGACTGCTCTGCCTGAAGGAGTGCGTCAAGGGAGAAGCAAAGTTAGAATCAGGTTTACTGCAAGTGAGAGGGACGTGTTGGCGAGTCATAGAGTGAGCAGGGGAGGAGGCAGGGGGTG
>JABJVR010008573.1:0-10541 GCA_025773905.1 Chitala chitala | reverse complement strand
CCATGTGATTGGCTGATTAGCAATTTGTGTTACCAAGCAATTGAACAGGTGTACCTAATAAAGTGGCCGGTGAGTGTTAACTTCCTGTGTTTTTATGCTTCTGTGCCTGAACACGCACACACATCCACACACGCACACACATACAAGCACACACACACACACACACACACACACAATAAGATTAACTTGGCTAATGTGCCACATTATTGTCATACACACATCAGTTGGACCATCCAACACATAACCTTTTACTAATGTAATCTTGAACAACAGTTTTAATAATTATCCATTTAATTAGGAGTTATACTGCTTATCAGTGTTTGTGCCATTTACTGTTTGTGCCAAAAGCAACTAGAGTTATGCTGTGCAAACTATTAGTCTGGAGATAAGTGTTGCCTGGATACATATACAATATTCTTATTGTACGGGGTTGTTTTGGCAGTCTGTCTTGTTTATAGTTTATATGGTCTCTGTGTTGGACTTTCCCAACAGACTTGTGCATGTTGTAACAATTTATAAGACATTCTAATAAACAGTGACTAAATGGATAAATTAATAAAATTATGATCTGGGTTTACTGCCCTGGAAATACCATCTGCCTAGTATAATTTTAAAAATGCAAGGAAAATAAGGGGTTGGAAACAAGGTGTTACAATCTAACAGACTGGTTGTTCATTTATACAGCATTCTTAACTCTTAACATAAGTGTTTTAGCATTACAGTTTTGTACGTACATTGGCTGGAAGATTTGTTCTTGGTACTGTCAGGTAAAAGTTGTCAGTCCAGTGGCAATCTGAAGGCACAGGGTCACGACATGATACTGTATCTCATCTATGCCTTTCATTAGTCTACTCTTCTTTTCAAGGAAAAGCAGGTACAGTCCACCTGTTTTATAGCTGTCCATGCTCGGCTGTCCTTGGAAGAGTCTGATGGAAGTGCACATGCCTTTGACTAGGTTAATTTGTACTGTACAATTAACAATAACTTATTATTTTTTTGTTAGAGGGGGACAGTTACAATTATCTTTTTTTTTTCGGATCTGTTGCATCTACATTTTTAGTTAAAGATGTGATGACATTTTAAGGGCGGTTGCTATAAATCTGATATTTTTTAGGTTCACTCACTTCATGATTTAGTAAATTGCAGTTAAGTAGATCATTTGGGTGGGCACAACAGGGGCCAAGCTTGCTCACACAGGGGTGCTGGGCCCCCCACCAGAGTTGCCCATGTTATCTGATGAAAAGGTTATCTGATGAAAGGGATCTTAACTTTGCTGAAGCCATGAACCTCTATGGAAGTTTGGTTAAGTCTAGACCCTTTCTCAGAATGTTCTGAAATGCATAAAATGCTAATTTTCAGTTAGAGGCTCATTCAAGTTAAAGGACAACCTGAAATCTGTCCATGGACACAAGCTGAAGAACCCCTAATTTAAAGCATTTCTCTCTTTGGTGCTGTCCAGATTTGTGATTATTAGATACAGAGACATAATGAGAGAAAAACCCCTTTGTCGGTATAGAGGAACCTTATTGGTCGCATTGATAATAAGTGGCAGTATTTTGGATGGTCACACTCCTTAAAGTCCCATGGTCCAAAAGAGATATTCTTTGATGACTTACAGTCATAATTAATGCATATTGTTAATGTGATTAAACATTTTTTTTATTGCAGAGACAAGGACCTGGAGCCACAACTGGAAATAACAAAACATCTGGCGGACAAGGTATACTAATATTATATATACATAATATTTCTTATATTTAATAGGTAGTGTCCTATTGCTCTACAGCAGGGTGGTGAATTTCATTAGTAAGAGAATGCAACAGAGGTTCTCTAGAAAAAAGACATTAATGTTATTTGCCATGCTAGAAAATTGTGAACAAGTACAGGATGTCACCCACATGAACCATGTCACACATGACGCCAAAGAAGATGTTCTTCACGTGGGGGCTGGTGTTACTTTTATCCCATGTGTTATTTCTTTACATTATCACTACATGCAAGGTGTATTGGTTTTCTTATAAAAATACCAAATGAGAAATGTATGAGATGAGCCATAGTGTCAGCACTTTAGCTGATGGCATAGATGAAAAGGGAGAAGAGCCTTCTGGACTAACCCCCACCTATACGCCTCACAGTTCCTTTCTGCAAATGGAAAACGACACCTAAACATGGCGTTAATCCTCCCTAGACATCAGAACGTTGCTAATTTAATCTCTCTGCACAAGCCCATACCCTACTAGACCACAATCCCTGCTGCTCGCCTCCTCCCTTTCCCAGAAAGTGCCTCAAAGTGCGGCAGGAACCGTTGTGTTATCCCTCAACTCCCCCCCAGTGCCCAGAGCAGATTCCATCTAGCAGATCTTCGGCAAGCCCTGGAGTGGCCGTCCACCCACGCTGCAGCTGACGATAAGAGACAAGTGCTCACCCAGAGCCGCGCTTCAATGGGAGCGCGGAATAGGTACATTGTCCTTCACTTTAATCCACAGGGAGGTGGCGCCGAAAGCAAAAGAATCTAATTATTTTTCCCCTGCTGATATCACCCGGATTTCGATTAGTACATTAAATGTGTTCAAATTAACCTGCGGGTGGTTCTCATTATACAGTCATCTCCCTCCCCTACCCTCTGTGCCGATGAGGTTAGCTGGTCACATCCTACATACTGCTCTCTCCTGCTGAGGACCTTAGCTGTTATGCTGGCAAATGTGAATGCTTTGCAACTGTACATTTGGCAGTGGAGTGTAAGCAATGTAATTTATTTTGGGTGAGTTAGGGCTCCAAAAAGGGACACGCCTGTGTAGTCAAAGAACTAGAGTTGCGATTGTAAAGTTGCAGATTGAAATAAGGAAAGATATTGCATTTCATCCTTTCAATGCATACACTGCCATACAGAGGGTGCCGTTTGTGCTGCACCCTGACCCTAGACCAGATTGTAAGTAAAAGCACAGTACAAAAACATATACCAAGGAAACAAGTAATAATCGTCGTAATGATAGTAATATCAAAAGAAATGCATGTGTAGCTACGGTTGTACAGAATGGAAACATTTTCTGTTTCTGTCTTTATGTGTGCTTTAGCCAGTGCTTGGCTGTTCCCTTACTGTGTTTCTTCGCTATGTGACAGTACTATACCACCTCGGGCTTACAACCCATATACCATGCCCTGGAGTGTGTGGCTCTCCAAACTCAAGCACAGCGGTCTCCCAATGGCTCTGCATTGAGCCTACATGCCCAGTTAATACTAATGGGCATCTTTGCTTCTGATTTATACGCACTGGGCTCATGAAGCTTTGACAGGGGGAGGAACCTGGGGAATGCTTTGCAGGAATGTGTACTAGACTGTGTAATGCAGAATGCATATGAATGTGTGTTGGGGGTGAAGAGCTTTAGCGATATTTTTTCATTAGATTCAGGGATCGCTTGCAAAAAGGCAATAGGTCATATGACTGGGGACAAGTGGAAATACAGGTGCATTGAGAAATTAGTTTCTGGTAATTCCCTCATTTATAACAGCTCTTCTACATAACACTGTCCTGGTGCCAGGCATGCTCAGTTCTGTTAATTTTGTCTTGAGACTTTGTCATTGCCTTGGGTCTGGATATTCTTTTTTGGGTCAAGCCATTCCTGACTATGCGTGAGAAACCGTCTCTCGATAGTGTCGAGTTTAATGCATAAACATTACACCAAGTAAGCCATTTGCTATGCTTGTACATAATAATTCTCAGGGCCGAGCGCATTAATATAAATGCTGTTGGCAATGTTTCTGTACATCTAGAGAAAAAAATCCATATTGCATAAAAATGCACTATTTTTGGAAAGTGGAATCATAATGAAACATTGATGCATTACATAAATAAAATATTGTGGGAGTAGCTGTAAAATCATGAGTCTTTGAGAGATGTGCTTTGTCCTTAGTCAGAAGTGTTTCATCTTAAAAGTAACAAGTGAACAACATGCAGCCAAAAATGTGTTCCACTTTAGGATGTATTTTTAAGTAGCGGTACATTTTGAACCCTTTCAGAGCAATTATATGAATGAATGAATGCTAATAGTTTTAGGATTCAGCTTAACTGTTGCTTAAACAGTCAGTCAGACAGAGGAAGCATGTCTCAGTCAGACCGAATAACTGGTCAGTGAGTTAGTCTCCGCCTGCATGTCCAGCCGTGGCCTTATTTAAACATATGATTGTGTTTGCTGTTCAGCTGAGGAACATGCCAGATAGTTGTGTGCACATGCTCTATCATGTATACATATGCAAAAAGTGCAAAGGCTATTAGCTGACTTTGCCCCATTGGACTATTGGGAAAGTGTTGTAAATAATGGTTTATTACTGATAACATGCAAAAACCTGTAGCTTGTGTAAAATTGTAACACTGCATACCATAAAAACAATATTATCCAGTGCTACTGGATGAGCCATGAGACATTTCAACAAAGCAATCAGACAACAGAAGATGTATAGAACTTTTGATGACAAGGAGAAAAAGAAAAAGAGGACATTTATAGGTCTTCTATATATACTCATATATGTAGAATACAATCTACTGAGATGAATTACCACAAACTTGAATTCAAGGTAGTCCTGACCTGACTTAAAGTCTGACTCATGCCTGTTTCTTTGTCTGTTTGTTGGAAATCTTACTCATTGGCTGAACAGGTTGCTTACCAGAACCCTGAGCTGAAACCATGTAGAGACAATGGATAGATCCTTGGACACCTTACACTCATAGTCATAGTGGGACCATTTTAGGCATTCCCAATGGCTGAGCAGGATAGCAGTTGGAATTTCAAATCCCTTTGATGTTGTTGTAGGCCTAGAAATATCAGAACAACCACCAGGGAAAAAACACTTGCAATATTAATGGAGGTACGTGGTAATACTGATGATATAAAGCACGACAGGAAAATTATAGTCATTAATCTTTTGTGTTTTCACGTAAATTGAAAAGAACTGAGTCATCCTAATGAAACAGTTATAATTGTGCTAATTTGCCTAGTAATATTCATCTTATATATCATAAAAGTCACATTTAACCATTAATTCATTTCTTGTGACAACTGAATTATTGCACACTTAGGCACAAATTTAGGCTGTTGGTTGCAGTGCTGTGTTCAATAGTTTGTTTGTGTCTTTTAGATGCTACTAAGAAGGACGTCCCCGCGGAGGAGTTTGACATTGACATGGATGCCCCGGAGACTGAAAAGGCCGCCGTTGCTATCCAGTCGCAGTTCAGGAAGTTCCAGAAGAAGAAGCAGGAAACCAAGTCCTAGAAGGGAGCTGGGAGGCTTGCCCTCCCACTGCCAGAGGGCGTTGTTGGGGCTTTGCGTTGCATGTTGAAGAAACCACACCATACGGACTCCGGGGGGGCGGGGTTAGGGCTTGAAAACCGAGCAATAACCCATCTATAATTGAAGTGACTGAGACATTAATACCTGTAATTCTACAATTGATTGCTGTGTAAGTATATTTAGTAGTTTTAAATCCACTTTTCATTTTATTTATTGTGTTTTTGTGAACTGTTAGCACATGTACTGTTCCTTCACAAGTACTGTAGCATCTAACCTTTCAACAAAGGGAGGTGCATTTTAATTTTGAACAAAATCAGACACTTCAAATTGGGAAATCGTTATTGGTTTTACAGTTGTGAACTGATACAGCAAATATGGTGGAATGTAATTCACTTCAGATAAAAGCATTAGTTGGGCATCTACATGCAATGTTATGATTAGATACTGTGAAGGAATAATGAGTTCTACAGTGATTGTGTTATAAGAAGGTCACATATGACAGTAATGACACTGCAAAATTATGAATGGATTAACTCTATAAGTATAATATGCATGATTTTTTGGACTGAGCTGGTATTGTGCATAAATAGACATACAGGTACTTGTTTTTAAATTAACACTATTTTCCCACCATAAGTGTTTAAACCCTTCTTATGAACTTTATTTATAATTGGCAAATTTGGAATTTAATTACCGTTTTTCCCTTTCATCATTGCTGTTGTCAAATAAATGTTTTGTTTGTTTCTTCACCCATGATGTAAAACCTGTGGGCTAATTTTTGCGATAACTCAATATTCCTTGACACGTTGACATCAACAACGTTCCGTCTGATTGCCATAATATAGGTCCTATACAAGTAACTCTGAGTCCAAAGCAGGACAGCAGCCCCATCACAGGATGCACATTCACACACTAAGAGCAATTTTCAGTCACCAGTTAACCTGAAGCTCTTTTCACCCAGTAAATCTGTCACGCATGGGAAGGACACAGAGACGATGGTCACACAGTGACCAGAAGTAAACTCATGATCATGGAGGTCAGAGACAACTGCTTCTTTCTGTGAGACTATGTGGAACATACCCGTCAAAAGTGCCGGTAACAGTTTATGTCCAAATATAACCTCAATCTATTTTTATATTACACTTATAGTAGTATATATGTGTAATATAATATGTAGTATATATGTGTAATCACATATTTCATTGAAATATTTTTGTTTTTTGATAAGACATAATTCATTTTAATTTCTTAAAGATTGAGCAGAAAACAAACACCCAAATACTGTATGCAGCATTATGTTAACGTGAGTGGAATGTACAGCATTCTAATTACTTTGAAATGTGTCGCTCTGCATTTTGCTTGTGAGCCTGACATTACCGGTAAATAATATTTATAAAATATCCAGACAGAAATTAACTACTCAAGACTGGCTGTTCTGGCTGTGTGCAACAACAGTGATAGAGTATGACAGCCAAATCAACAGCTGTTAGCTGTAATGCTGTAGAGAAAGGGATAATGGAGACGCAATACCCTTTTTACATTAAAGTAATTGTGTTTGTATGATATTGGCTTAGTCAGGAAACCAGGAGCAGAATGGCTGATGAAACTCTTAAGGACAAATATAGACAACACAACAAAATGCTTTATTTGTTTACTGCCTACATCACTGGACAATTTTTCATGTAGCCATCCAGCTATGATTAGCAGTCTTGTCCAACATTTTATATATGAATAGTCATAAAATAATATGTTTTTTTTTTGTAGCTTTTCAACATAACCCAATTTTCTTGGGGGGGGTCAGGGTGGGTGGGGCAAATCTTATCAAACAAAAGGAGAAAGGAGGATGTAGAGATGTTTTGATCCGGCACTTCAGGCCCGTGAGCAAATGCAGATCACCCTTGCAGCTGTCATTTTTTCCAAGCCTGCAGTGAACATTAATATGAACCTTTTTGATCCATCCCTGTGATTGACTCTGAAACCTATGCAGGCTAAAGCAGTCTGGCTCTGGTGCTCCATTTCCTTCGTAGCTTTTCAAAGCCAGCTCGAGTGCCAAACCCCTGACTCATCTTCACAAGTCACCTGTTATAAAGACAATCTTTTTTCCCTTTCTGTGTGAAGTCATCCCTCTCCAGAATAAATTTGATTTCAAGAATGGAAAAACCACAATATTAATGTGATTTTCCCCAGTGCAATCAATTTACACAGCCGTCCAGCTGGTCAGTATGTATTCCGAGTCATATAATGATAATATTACAGTTTTGATGTGACGATATCACGTCTGTCAGTTTAGCAGTAATGAGATAATACAAGGGCCATGTGTGGATGAGGCTGAATTTTGTAAAAAGAAGCTTTCCACATCAAAATTGCACTTTCTGCATTCTCAACTATCAGATTTTATTTGGCATTACAATCCTTCATACCATTACAGTGCTGTAATGAGTCTGATCTGGAAACAGTCTGAAGCAGTGCATAAATTGTTTTCCCTGTTCATATAGAGCCCTGTGGTGGGTTGGCACCCTACCCTGGGTGTCCCCTGCGCCACTTGGGATGAGCTCAAGCAATACATTACATTTTTCTCATTTGGCGGACGCTTTTATCCAAGGCGACTTACATTTCACATATGAGTTACAATGTGGTAGTATTAGGTGTCTTGCTCAGGGACACACCTGATAACTGGGCTCAAATTCAAACCAGGAGATTTTTGCATCCCAGCCTGATGTTCTGCCCATTGAGCCACCCGGCCACCTGGTGTACTGAATTACTGAGCAATATTTCTTTAAAGAGGCATTAAGGCTAAAGACGTATATAAAAAACAAGAACAATCATTTATTTGCACTAATATACAAACTTTCAGTATTAGTATCAGTATTAAATCTGTCTGTGTTCATCAAGTGCTTCAAAATCCATTTACTTTTACTTCAATTTTAATCTATAAGCATCTATATCAATTATTGCATAAAAGGACCTAATGTTATTCTCTGCATGGTGATGCTTGTTGTGTGTCCATGCCCCCTTATTCTTCTGTCCCTGTTTTCTTGTTCCTTCATTTGTCAGTGTGAGTATTTTCACTTGTGTTGTATTTCCTGTTTTTTACTTTTTAGGTTGGTTGTTTTCTTTGTGTCTTTGTTGGATGTTAAAGTCTAACTTGGCCTTCTCTCACTTGCTGTGCTTCCTGTTGTGCTTCCTGCTATGCTTCCTGTTGTGCTTCCTGTTGTGCTTCCTGCTATGCTTCCTGCTGTGCTTCCTGTTGTGCTTCCTGCTGTGCTTCCTGTTGTGCTTCCTGTTGTTCTTCCTGTGGTTTTTCCTGTTGTACTGTTTCATAGTTGAGGCTGTGTGTTTATTTTGTAGTGTTCATTGAGCCCACTCCCTGGTGTTTTTCTCTTTTTGCCTTTTGGTTTCGGTGTGTTTTGGAAATTTCCTGCTTTTGTTTTTTTTTCCTTTTTTTTTGTATAATAAACATATCCCTACAGATAGACCTTTCACCTCACTTTATTGTTCCCAGTCTTGCCAAACATGATTCCTAATTTACAGTTATTCTGTGATTATAGATGTATTGGTTTACTCCATCACAGTGAAGGTATACTAAAATTAATATTGAACTAGACTGACAACGTAAAAAAAAATCTATTACAACAATATTCTGCCAAGTAAATTCTGTCCAGTATTATTTATTTATTTTTTATAAAACAAAAGAACAGTAGAGCAACACAAATATCTACTCTCACTGTGGGTTGCCAATGTCAACTTACAAGAGTCATGATACACTAAAGCCAGGGGAAAAAAAAATTGTTAAGTTTTAAAAATAGAAAGAGAGGGGGTCTGTCTAGTAGAAATTCCACAGTTTGGGTGCAATGACAGAAAAGGCACCTTCACCATGATTCTTCAACATGTCTTTGGGGACCACGAGTAGAAGCTGTTGACTTGATCTAAGTGTCCGAGCTGGGTTATATGGTTCTAATAGATCAGAGATGTAAGACAGTGGAAGGTTATTTAACGCTTTCTAAACCATGAGCAGAATCTTGATTTTTAATGTAATCACAGTTTTTTTGTCACTAGATTTCATTGTTACCTATAATCTGGCAGTTGTTTGTACACGTATGTGTACCATTCATAAAAGTCATTCCAGACAAAAATTCTGGACACTTTATGAATTGTGTTTAACTCATATAACTGATATTCTATGTCCATCAACATTACAGAAATTATATTGGCCTGTAGTTCACCTTGTTTTTATAGCTACAAATTGTTATATGGTAAATTCAACAGCAAATTAATCCTGAAAAGGGGAAAAAGTTTAAATGCTATTATTGGTTGACTTATATAAAAACCCCAAATAATTTGTTTAAGCTTATTGGTGTTTTTGACCTAAATTTTGCTAGCTTCATACCACTCAAAGACTGTGTTTACACTGTCTACCATAGTTTGTCTCACACATCCTGCATAACAGAGGGATAAGCTTTGAAAATTGAGTGAGCTGCACTAATCTCTGAATGTATAATCAGTTGTAAATGTAGCTCTAGGAAATCCTTTAGATAATTCCACTTTACGTACTATACTTGGACATAGTATAGCAATAGGAAAAAGATACGCCCACGTTCTCCTGGGGTAACAGGACTCCTAGCAGCATGAGTAAGAGTTGTCAGTTTCATCAGCAAAATATATTACACACACCTACAGAAAACCTCAGCTCTGTACATGGATTAAGGAAAGGAAATAAGAAAAGTGGCCTGTGTTGCACTAAAATATATATATATATATATATATATATATATATATATATGATGAAAATTAAATATACAGTGCTATGCAATACTTTTAGGCCATCCATATATAAAGTTAATTTGGCCACACGTGTTTATTTGCATTACATAATATGCACGCTTACATAAAAGTATTAAAATTGTATAAGTAAATAAAAGCTCCAGAGAATGCACTAAAATGTTTGAGTTGGTTGTGTATGTTGGAATGTCTTTGTTGTAGTTCAGGGGCACACCTTGTTCAAAGTACAGAATTTTGTGTAACTGTTGTCTGTGGTGTATAAATACCTCTATGACAGTATAAGATTTAAAATATATGTAAGCAAAAATCCTTTCTTTTTTGTTTTTCCACTGTACAGTTCTCATAAATATTCACATTCCTTGCAAAATTCTTAAGATGTTCACCTTTCCGAGAAGACTACACTGACCACAAAAAATATCTTCTACTTAGCACCTAAACACAGAAATATCATTATACATTATATAATAATATAAATAA